>VWZX01004666.1:5683860-5820397 GCA_013399015.1 Galbula dea
ATATTTGTATATATTTTATCATTATTATTATTAAAGTATTTTAGTTTTATTTTCCAATCCACAAGTCTCTCTTCTCTTATCCCCTTTCCCTCCGCGTTAGGGGTGGAAATAGGGGGGTAACAAGGGAGCTGGGTCACTGGCTTGGTGGTTGGCACAGCCTCGACCCTCGACACCAGCTTTGTCTTATTTAAGGTAACGCATTTTGTAGTGAATAATTTAAACCAATTTTCTGGACTCTAAATTAACTGTAAACACTCAGGAAGGCACAAGACATAACTGCCTAAGTAGATGTTTTTAGGGAGCTGCTGAGCACAGGCACAGTCATAAAAAGGAACTAAAGATTAGGAAGTGCATAGAAATGGATACGGAACAATGCAAAAATACACTACTGTAAAAAGGCAAAACAATCTAATACCCACATCACCTATGACTTTGCCCAACAGGGCTGACGAAACTCTATAGACAGCTGTGTCTGCAAGAAGACAGGGTCGGGTGCTCCTATTTCATTCTCGCAAGAGAAACAGCAGTTTAACTGAATGTAAAAGTGATAAATTCAAACCAGCAAGTCTTTTGTTTTAACAGCCACAGAACAGATAATTAACCTCTAGTCACTGAGGTGCCCCAGAGCAGCAGCAGAAGCAGGAGACTTAAGAGAATCCCCTTACAGGACAACAGCTTAGGGCAGAAACGGCATTAATCAATGACCTCACTGTACTCTATACTTTAATAGATGCATATTAATATTCATAGATTTTTAGGACTGAATTGTCCACTTTATCATCCAGTCTGACCTCCCTTCTGACATAGGACATGTCTTAGTCAGCTCCTTCAGCCTCTGGTCCTTGTTAGGCTTTTCTCCACTAGGTCAAAAGAGGCTGCTTTATATGAACTAGCTCCTCGTTGTAATACAGAGACTGTAAGGAGGGTGCAATGCAAATTCTGGCAAAAAGATACAGTGATAAAGTACTGAACTGGGATCTGAGTGTCAAGAATGAAATAAACCATACAGTTGCATCAAATAATCTGAGGCAGGAAATGGAAAACACTCTCCCAGCACCTGCCGTAGGTCAGGAAATAACATTCTCAGTCCTTCTCCAGGCTCCTTGTAGGCTGTCATTGCAGTTTTATGAGGCCACCCACAAGTGCACTGTGAGGCTTTCCATGATGCAAGTCAGCGATAGTTTTATATTACAGATGATGGAATCACACCACTTCCTATTATCTCATACTTTTAAAATGGCAGTATGTTCAAGTCATGGTATGTTTTAAAACAAATTCTCAATGAAAAACAGCCAGAAAACAGTTTCTTTTAATGAATATATTCTCACCTCTTTCACACTCAAAGGAAAAAAGGAGGATTTGTATTGCTAATTTTAACAGGGTTCAGCTTTTGGGTGACACCTTCCTGAAAAAGGTTAATTCTCATGAACTGCACAGCTTAAACATG
This sequence comes from Galbula dea, assembly GCA_013399015.1. Taxonomy (NCBI): domain Eukaryota; kingdom Metazoa; phylum Chordata; class Aves; order Piciformes; family Galbulidae; genus Galbula; species Galbula dea. The sequence continues at coordinate 5,685,308 of VWZX01004666.1, forward strand.
GCTCAATACAAGTATTAAGATCCACCCAAAAGGGATCCTTTCATAAAATAGGAACCTAAAACTTAGGATTTTTTAAAACTATCTAGTTTCCAACAGGTTATCTCATTATGTGTTTTATGGAAATGAACAGTAGCAGTTCCTCCTCTGATGCACTTTCCTTCAGATTGATACCTCTGTGGCAGAAACTGTTAAAAAAAAGAAGTCTACTTTCATGTTCAAGAGCTAAGCAGTAACTGAAGCTCCTCCAGTGAACTCCAGAGTAGGAAGAGAGACCCATTCCTGTATCACAACCCCATAGCTATGGAAAATCTGTGCCTGCTCCACCATTTCTACCCCTGCACCCAGCAGTGGTGGGAACCGTGCTCTGTGACATCCATCACTTTTACACCTCTTAGTCAAGAACAAAAGCAGCCACATTTTTATTTGTGAAAGTAAATTTCACACCAAAGCAACAGAAACCGCATCCTCGATATTAGTGACAGCTGACAAGTACAGAAAAACAGCATAGTGCTTTAAAATGCTAGCTCCCCTGGTGACCGATCTATTGGTCTGTCTGCAATTCCCTGAGCCAAGGCAGGGAAAATCCTGCTGGACTCAGGACACAAATCCAGTGAAAGCACTTGGTGACTACAATGTACAACCAAGCAAGTTAACGCACTGTTGTATTGTTTCCCTAAACAGTCTTGTCAATGAAAAAACTAAATTTCAACAAGCACAGACAAAATTTGCTTCAGAGGAGCCTGGAACAGATCAACTCTGATCTCCAGAAGTGTCAACTGAGTCCTGCTCATCAGGGCCCACCATGCAGGGAAATCCCCCCCTCCTCGTCGCTCTGCTGCCTCTGAAATGCTGAACTTTCTCTCCAGCTCATTAAACAATGCTGTTAAGGAAAGGGCTGCAGTGTATGCTGCCAGTTCAGGAATTTATCACCAGTATTGGAATCCATTTTAATAAACAACCATCTGCCCCCAGAATTACAGATGCTCAGAAATGCAGTTCAAGGTAAAGAGCAACCACTTAGGTTGGAGATCCACTGTGTGGAGATCAGCCTTGGTGCTGTGGAGGGATAAAGGAGCAGAAACTGGCAACACCAGTGAGGTTCCTACAGAAGCTGAAGGCTGGACTAGCTCAAGTATTTAAATAAATACGTATAGGATATGTGCACCATGAAGTGGAGCTTGTGCCTTATGTAGAGAGATCCTGAGTACGATACTTCTGTCCTCCTTTAGGAGATCTCACTAGGCTTGCTGATTTTTCTCCTACTGCTGCTGTACAATGAAGAATTTCATCAATTTGGGAAAGAAAAGCTTCAGTCCTGGAGGCAGCATGACCAGAAACCCTTGACAGCATTAGGAAGTCTATAAATCCCATACTTTCCTAGCCAGAGCCTTCCATTACTTTTTTTTCTGTTACATTCGTTATAGTAAAAAATGTCGAGGTTTAATCTCTGTTCACTTCTCTGTTTAAGCTCCTACAGACTACATACAGCTTCCTAAGGCTACCAGGGGGAAAAAAGGATCCTTGCATCTGTGACAGACACTGGGTGGTTTCTCCAATGCTGGCAGGAGTCAGCATAGACAGGCAAGATGCTGCTGTTGCTCCAACTGAGCCAACGCGAGTCTGTACCCAGAATCCACAAGACTAAAGACCAGCACCTGCACAGGGAAGCTCCTTCCTCCTCGGAAAACACCAAGACTATAGCAGTGGGCTAGAGAGAGTCAGCTTAGGTTCCTAAGCAGGACCTCTACATAACCAAGTAAAACCAGCAAGCCCTAAGGTGCCAAGAAAGCCCATAAACCATTTAAATTATATCCATCAATAAGAAAGATAGCATAAATTTAAAGTGAATAGACAGTAGGTAGAGTCTGTTCAATAGCAACACTCCTTAAGTCAGCAATCCACAGTGCATTTTACCTATGCATTATCATGGATTACAGTTTGGTGAGTTTTCTCCCACCTTGGGCACATCTGCAGACAACAGAGGCTCTGTTAAGAAAGATCACGCAACACAAACAGCTTCACTTGCATGTGCCACTCTGATGGGTAGGAAGCAGGCAACCATGGTCCAACAAGGAAGCCTGAAGGGGCAATAAACGTGTCCTGGTTTACACAGAGGGCAGAAGTAGTTAGTACAGGACATATTCCGCATGGCTTTCCAATAAAAACCCTCTACCAGTACAAACAGGGCTTTTGCAACTTTAGACTCTGGAAGTCAAACCTTTTTTAGGAAAAAAACCACAAGAATATCAACCTGTGTAGAGCTCTAGGCTGTATTAATAGCATGAAACACTTCTTCAAAAAAGAAAAATCAAAGGTATTTTATACAGAGGTAATAATATTCTATGTACACTCATTGTATATGTGGGATGTGCTTTAAAAGTATAAATCTGCCATACCGCTTCTTTTTGCAACCACTAAATAACTCATTTCAGGCAAAGATATGTTATGCTCGGTTTCAACACGTGGCACAATACAGACAGGTCATAAACATGCCAAAATCCCTGGAGTTTCTGCAATTGTAGAGCAGCTTTCCTAGTTCTTTCATTTCCCACCTCCACTGATTTCCCCATCCTCATCAAACACACTTTACAGACGAGCTCCATCACAACCCACCAAGTAGACTTGTCCCAGTCCTACTCTCTGCAACATTTTTACAGCAATATTCAGCAACACAAGCAGCCCACACCAGGGCTCGCCAGGCTGGAGAAGTCACAGTGACTGGTCCAACTGCCATTTCCAAACAGCACAAACCGGCAGCGGTATTGTGGAAATCCAACAGTCTCTGTCTCACAAGCGAGCAACAGTAACTTTGGTTGAAGAATCAGCAGTAGAAAACTTAGAAACATGGCAAAGACAGATCCCTCTGGAAAGCAACAAAATTTAAGATAAATCAACCAAGGTATTTCCAATTCCTTTTAGCTGAGTTTACCTTCACATATGCACTTGCTTCACAAAGTCGTAACAGAAGTTGCCAGAACAAGTCTATGCTGGGCTCAAGCACAGGGCCAGGGGGACGCAGCTGCTGCTTCTGAGTGACCTCCACCATCTCCCAAAACACAGCCCCCAGCAGAAACCAGAGAGACCAGTAAAGCTGACACCCCAGGGCTCAGAAGGGAATCAGATATTTAGCAAGATTATGCTATCTGCTAATCTGATTAGCCCCAGAGACTGCAGATAAACATAACAAAGAACAGCCGGACACCAGCTGTAAAACCCATCCAGTCAAGCAAATAACACAGCTGCCCAGAAACGCTCAGCATCTGGGACCTGTCGTAGGCAATGCTTTTAGGGAAATGACAGACTTGCTGCTCTCACGTTAGACATGGGAAAATGTGTTAATCTGTTTACCTTAAATGGATTTAACCTCAGTCTGAAAAAGAGAGGACTGACACAGATACATACAGCCAAGACACTCCAGCAGGAAAGCGCAGTGAATGGGAGGTGGCAATCCTCAACACCATTTACACAGGCTTGAAGGATCAGGCATGACACAGGTCAAACAGGAAACTTTAAGAGATTAAATGAGGTGTAATGTTGATTGTCTTCTGCCCCTGAAATGTAATCAGCCCCCGCATCTAATAGTTGCAGTCGCCTGAGCTTTCGGCTGATGCTGACAGTGTCCACAGCCAGCCCCTTCCCAGCACAGGGAATGCAAGCGGGGCTGAGGGCTTGGGCTAAGGGGTGGATGTAGAAGAGGGATGCATATAACATTAGCAGAGAGCCTACCATGCCTTTGTAAGAAGGAATGGGCTGCTGAAAGGAGACAAAAAGCCACTTGACTCACTAGCCATATGCTGGCTCCTACATTTGCAAGCACAGTGGGGAAGGTGAGTGCATTATTTAATGTGTCCACTTGACATTTTTGAACACAAGAACAAGAGCAACTTGCTCAAGGACTGCATTCATCACTGCCTGCTAATTATAGAAACAAAACTGATCAGTCAGGAGGATACAAGTGGCACCCTGATTTGGCAGACCACCGCTGCAGAAGCACAAGCGCACGCGCTCTGAAGTGTCCCTTCAGATCAGCAGGCATTATGGGTATCTAGAAGCAGGTCTAGGGCTCTCCAGTGACTCTGGCAAAGCTCTGCCCTCCCTTCCCAATTAGCAAACACTCTACAGCAACCTCAACTTTCCCCATAGCTCTCACTTAAACTTTTGACTATCACATCAGATTACTTTTTTTCCAAATGCACTCCAAGGTTCTCCAAGACTCAGTTCTTACAAACACTCATCTACACTGAGAGAACCAGTTCATCTCTGTCTGCAGGAAAGGGGAAAACCTTTATTTCAGGGTGACTTAAATTAGAGCAGAAATAAAGTGGGGCTAGGTGAACCTACCACCATTGGAAGCAAGGTCAGCCCAATGGTATAATCAGGATAAGGCACAGGATCACCAAAGACAAGGATGCCTGAAAGGGCAGCAGGAGCTCAACACTCAGCCCATTATTCCACAGTGGTTTTGGGATGCGGGACATGAAACAACAGTGTTTGTCAGGAATGTGGATAGCCCATCAGTGTTGGAGGATAACTCGGGAAAGCAGCTATCACTTGAATGTAGACTGAGGAGTTGGGGTCTAGCAGAGTCCAGAATGACAGGGACACACAAAGGGAAAAGATAAAACACTTCTAAGGAAATTGACTAAAATAAGCATTTTCTATTTTTATTACAAACATGACTAGTTAACTACTATTCAAATGCAATTATTTGGAGGCTGATCTATAAATAATGCAAATTATTTATAATTTGAAAAGAGATCTGAGAAAAGAGAGATCAACACTGATTTACAGCTTACCACATGCTGTACTGAATAATGTTATGCACCAGCTTTTGCTATGCTCATAAAAAGAAAATATGGTCAAAAAACTGAGGAAGAAGAGAGCAATTCCCCCATTTCCCCCTCACCAAAAGGAAGACAACAATTAAACAAAGGTAAAATTTAAGGTAGTTCTATTCTGTACTATTTTAGTAGATTTATTTCTGCTTTTCCAACTCTCCTCCTACTTTCACACATGTTTTCAGAAGCTGCAAACAAGGTATCAGGGAAATACACCACCTCTCACCCCATTGCAATGTTCTCTGAGTTGATGCCATACAGAAGTTCAAGCATCAACAAAGTCATTTCCCAAATTTTTTATGTAAAGTGTCTTAGTCCATTGCACAAGGGATTGAGTAATTTAAGCTGGAAAGGACATGAGCAAGTCAGCTACTCTGACCTCCTGCTTGGAGAAACACTCATTTTAAAGTAATGTTTAAAGTAGGTAGCTCAGGACCTTGTTCTGCTGCAATCTGACTGTCACCACAAATGAAGGACCCCCCCCCCCAACCTCTCTTGTCCCCTGTTCCAACTAGATGTCACTCTCACCATCAAAAAAATTCCCTGTATAACCAATTACTACATCACCTTGGTTGCAATGTGTAATTTTTACTCATTTTTCAGTGTGCACCCCTAGGAGGAGAAGCACTTCCATCTTCCACCAGAAGACTTTTACTTCTTGATTATAACTACTGAATTCTAAACCAGTTTTTTTTTTTAAATTTATTCATCTAATATCCTAACAGCAACAATACCTTCCCACACATCCTCTCTGCACAATCAGATTTATCCCATTTACATTGAAAACTACGGTCTTTTTTCTCTACTTATAGCTCAGTTAGCTTTGTTATAATGCAGTTTATAAAATTACATTTAATGGAGAAGGGAACAGGGAATTTGTTTATTTCAGAACCATGATGGCTAATGGATAGGGTGGGAATAATGACAGGATATATATTATGTTATGGTTGAACAATACAAGGAGAGAATGCATGACCTGATCATCTTTATCCTTCATTAAATGGTCTGTTGAACTGCTTTTTCTCCCCATGAGCATTTAAAGTAGGAAAAGCATAGCAAAAAATAACATATTACTTCAAATCACAAGATTAGTCTTAATTAAAGCAAAAAAAATTACTCATCTGTTTCTTAAATCCACTAGCAATAGCTCAAAATATTAAAAAGAAAAGTAAATCAGCACAAGGAGACTAACTGTAACTAGCTGTGATAACCATCTTCCTTCCTGAACACTGAGGTATTTTAGTTGCCCTGTCTTGAAGTACAAATAAAGCCTGTGCCATGCTAAGCACCCCTGCCAAGCCCTTCCTCCTCCCAACGAGCCAAAAAAGCAAAGGGTGAGTGGGAAGCAGAATCCAAACCTCCCCGTGTGTCCAGCTGGAGTGGTGCCATCAGGGCAACATCTGCTTTTAGAGGTTCTTCTTGGCTTTTCAGAGAAGATATGGGTCCATACAAGCAAGATCACTTGAACTGCCATTCTTGAGGTTGAGTTACTTCAAGGAGGAAAACAGATGGACTACCAAGGGTTTCGTTTGTTTGAGACAAGGTGTTGTAATATGCTATATTGACATGTGCCTGAAGAAAAGGCAAGGAGGGAAGAAGCTCCCAAGGATGCATGGAGAAGGGTACCTCATCATGCAGTCCACTGCAAGGGGAATCTCAACCAAAATGGAACAGCTTCTGAGGCTGATGGTTTGAACCAACCTCTTCAGAAAGTCACCAATGTACAAAAAATCCACAGGAAGCAAACAGGTTTGCAGGTATAGTTGGGTTTCAACTTTTACCGCATGCTAACTGTCTCCAGTGTAAAGCAACATGACTGAAATAGGGAGATAAGGAACGAATGGGAAGGAAATTTGATTAGGCCCCTGGCCTAATGCTTGAATATTTTCATTTCCTGTAGGGAAAATGACTGATACTGGCCAACATTAACTGGCAATAGGCTAGTTTCAAGAGAACTTTGATCCAGATCACACATTCCATTAACAGAGACAATAAATTACCCTCACTATACATGACAAAATTCACAGAAATCCAACTCATAGGTACAAATGAGACAGAACTCTTGAGTAAGACTGGTAAAACACGCAAGTTTTCATCCAACAACTACAAAAGAACAAAAATAAAAGAACATGCATCTAGTTTTGCACAAACCACCAAAAGGGAGACTTTCTTGTCTACGAAGCTCCCTTCCACTCAAGTTTCTTCTACTTCTGCCAAACACGCTCGTATGGCAACTGAAAAAACATTTGTGGCAAGTGATTTCAGAAGTCCATATACTTGAAGAAAAGTTTTCCCAAGAAAGTGCACAGATAAAAGTCCTTTTCTGTGGTTTAAGCAAGAACGCCAATAGTCAAAGCAAAAACATGGAGGTGGTTGATGGGCAAAGCAGCAGAACTTAGATGCATATGCAGAGGTCACATTGTGGCAGAGAAATCCTGCTCCATAAGCTTTGATGTAGAGCAGTGCACAGAAATATCTTTCTATCTTTTCACTGAAGTGCATTACCGCTGAAGTTTCCTTCTTATCCAGTGTTAAATAAACTGCTATCCTTCTTTAATATTAAGAAAAGATTAGTTTCTCTGTCAGCATCTCAGACAAATGTGCAACAGGCAATACAGAAGGTCCTACGAGGTCTAAACTGAGTTTGTATTCATTAGTGCATCACTCACTGAATTCCAAAATAAAATAACAAAGAAACAAACACAGCATAAATTCAGCTTCAACTCATGCCTACCACAGCACTAGCATAAAGCTGAGGTAAGAAACCCAGCATTCAGAGATCAGGTAATGAAGTGGAGGTGCAGAAGCTTGCCTTTCCACTCCTCCACTTTCCACCTCCTTTTGCTTTAGACCTAAAAATGCTTTGTCTTTATAATGTAAAAGATGTAATTTATACCTGCAGAAACACACACTGGAGGTGGTGCAGGGCTTTTTTGGGGTGGTGTGTGTTTTGGTCTTTTTCTTTTTTTTGACATGTGTGTCTAGTAAAGGTTAAACATTGGAAGTCTTGGTTTGGTTTTAAAATACTGTGGAAATCCCCATACAACAATTTCTGGAGAAAGTCACTGCAGTGGTTTGCATACCCTGAATGCTGAGATTCAAGAAGGAAGGAACATCTGCACACATTTTTATGGTCCACTCAAACCTTAAGTGCTTTCAAACATACAGCAGCTACAATACTACTTTAGATTTAAAAGACACAAGTCTATAAACAGACTATATAATAACCTTCTCAATTTATTTAAAATTTCCTCCACTTACATTTACCTCAACCAGTTCCAGCAATAAGCTATTTGATTCCCCAGTCTCCTCCACCCTTCTAGGAGACCAAGAGCAGCCAAAGAGCTAAAGCCCAACCAAAACCTGGAAAAGCTATTTGAAGCAAGTCAAAGCCCTCAAGCACCACCTGCCCAAACCAGCCAGCTTATCCCCCCTCTCCAAACTCGTCTGGCTCATTCATGATTTTTTTCCTTCTCACTGAATTCACACAGCTGCAAAAGCACTCCTACGATGGGATGCCCAAAATGAGAACAAGAGAATTTTCTTGAAACATGAAGGAAGTTGGTGGGGGAGTGCGACTGGCACCAGCTGTCCATCCACATTTGGGGAGCTCAGCTGCTCTTGGTGGCATCCCTGGAATTCGGCTTGGCTAGGGAAAAAACAACTGCAACTGCTTTTCCCTGAAATTTCACCTAATCACTGTAACATGCCTGTGTAGCTCTGCCCAAATACTTACATGTGTTTTACACACTTCAGTGAAACAGTTAAAGCTCAACATTTATTTTGCAGGAGTGCCCTTATTTGCACTGCTCCCTTTGTTGCCATCTGTCAGGCTTCCTCATTGAAGCTTCTTACAGTGAAAATATAAGTAACAGAAAAACAGCAGGAATTTAGGCAGCCAGCCACTCCCTCCTCCTGCCCTTAAAAGGTTTGTGTCTGCATAATTTTAATAGGGATCCCTTTTTGTTCCAACAGAGACACTGAGCACAGTATCAGCCACATCCAGATGGTGCCACTACTTCAATACTCCATTTTATGTTTTTACCTCTAACCAGCACGATGCCTCTTCGTTTTCCACTTCCTCCTAATCACCCACCCAGACAGCCCACGGCTGAAGCAGCAGCATGCAATACAGTGCCATGAAGCCAGCTTTTAAAGCAGAATGTCCCAAATCATATGGGACTGCAACAAGCAACCTGTCCCCACACCTGCACGCGAACATTAACAGACTCACGGATTCTCCTGGCTGCTCATACATGTGCTCAGGAGAAAATAAAGGAATTAAGAACATGTGTCATCTCAGTTTCTCTTCTGATTTGGTATCAGGAAGGGCCCCTGCCTCACTCTCCACCTTTCAGAGCCAGTCCTGCAGATAAACCTCACACACCATTTCAGCCCAGTCCACCACAGATCTCACAGGACCTTTTTCCTTTACTTTTTTTAAAGGATGGAAAGACTTTATGAGTAGGACTGCTTGTATTACATGTTTTTTGAAGTGCTAGACACTTCACTTGAGCTATGAATCATCAACAGTGACAGGAAGAGAAACATCTTGTCATAAGCAATGAAGAAACTTCAAATTAAGTATCCCACCAAGTAATTTCCAGAGCTTGCCGATCCCTAGTCAAGAGGACTTGCTTATAAAAATAATTTATAATTTAAAAATTATTTCAAGGACAAAATATAACTCCCCAAAGAACTTCAAAAATGTTAAATCACAAGAAGCAAAGGGGGAGGAGGGAGGTTAAGACATGGGACTAGCATGTCTCAAGCACCTCTTGGAGTTCAAAACCGCAAACATTTCTTGCATACCTGTAAGGTCACCCACCTGCAAACATGTTGAGAAAAGGTATTTACATTTCCCCAGTCAGATGCAGTTTTCCCCTCCTATTCACCCTTTTTGCAGCTTAAAAACTTGATGCTCACAGCCCAATCTCAATCTCTCTGTATTTTTTACCAAGTCTTAGAAGAGAAAGCAGCTCTTCATTGTTCTTCCCACAGATTTGTAACACATGCCTCAGCATTAACATTCACACAATGGCAGACAGTAGGAGACAACTTGAAACCACTGTTTTAACTTGGTGAAAAACGATGCATTACACCTCCAAGGGGCACCAGCACCCAACGGACCAGATCATGTTTCCCCCAACACACGCCACTGCACTTTGGTCTGACATGGCAGAGCCAGGGGAGGGTCGGTGCAGCTCCCACGATGCATCAGCAGCAGTACAGGTATCCTACATGAGCTCTGTCTGCTGCACAGTGACCACTCACCAACCACATAGGCAACAACCAGGCAGAGGTGACAGCCCTGTCCCCACCACTGGTGCCTGTGGTCCCAGCCTGGAAATGCTGGGGGTGCACGATATGGTTCAACAAGGGCTGTCCTGGATGACAGAGCTTGGTGGAGGGGAGCAGTGAACACATACACACGCTGGTAAATGGGATTCATTAATCAGGCTCCAACTGCTCTACTTCACTAGATGGGAGCCCTTTATAGACACTGCCTCATTTATTTATTTTTTAAATGCCTAGATTAGTTTAGTGTGAAGCTGCTGAGATATACAATTTGTCTGAGCAGACGATCTACAGACCATTGAAGGAACGCTAACCACGCTCTCCCAGTCCACAGAAGAAACCCACTATGCACTCTCCCAGGGCTGCACCACAGAGAAGATGAACCTTTTTTCCTAAAATTTAGGAACGTGCACACCATCCCTGGCAGCCTGCAGGTCAAAGAATTGGGACCTCTTATGACATGCCCAGCCCTGACTGCAGGCAGAGCAGCAGCCCCTGCTTATGAAGAGCATGGCCCTCAAATCAGAGGGAAATAAGCCAGTGATAACCAACCTGGAATTCAGCTGGGGACAGGCATTTCTGACAGAAACAGCCTTTTCTGCTCGCATCTGTGAATATATGCATATTTAAAAAATAAATTATCTTTCATTCAGATTAGTTACTAAAATATCTTTCTTCACTGTAGCAGATTTGTTCATATGGTTGTATCTACTGCTATTCTGGGACTTGGTATTGTCTTCCTACTACTGCTGCAGAAAATGTTCAGCAGCTAATTGCACAGTCAAGTCCTTTCACATAATTTTCACTTTGACAAGAGTAATTAAAAAAGCAAAACGGCTTGAGAACCAATTGATTAGGTCTGCAAGCAAAGCTCTGTTTGGGTGATCCTGAGAAGCAGGTGTACAGAACAGCAAGCTTTCACAAGACAAAATTAGGAACAAAATCCTGTATGTTTATGATTTAATGTCAGATTCCTGCAAGATCTCTTTTTTTCCCCCAATTCCTATCATATGCTATGAATATACATGCTGCACAAATACCACACTAGCAAGATTCAGGAAAATTAACCTTTTAGGACAATTTAAACAATATTTCCCTTCCATCTCCCACATTCATAGAGTCTCCAAACAGCCTAAATTTGCAAATGGACTCCAACACCTCCCATCACAGGAATCATGAGGCTATTTTGTCACTAAATTTGAAAGACTATGAAGAATGACGACTTCTGAATTTCTGCCACTTTGTACACCTGCACCACAGAAAAGACAATCTGAAGAGTAGCCCTGTCTGTACACACACACTCTGATTCGGTGCTGAATCACTCATTTGCTCACTTTAAAATTGCTCTAAGTCCTCTGTAACAGGACTTGTAATATCACTACATTTCAAACTACATAATTGAAGTTATAAAATAAAGGGCTCCAAAAATGCTACAGATGTACCAAAATAATGAGTTTATGAACAGTAATGAAAAGGAAACTCTTGAAAGCCTGAGGTTACACACAAACTCAGAGATGCTTCCTATTATTTCCTTAATAAAGCTAGCAATTGTACTCTACAAGGAGAAGTTGAAAGGGTTTTCTTTAAACCACTTCCTTCTCAGTAAGTTTTGGTCAGTTACCAACTACATATTTGAAAAACTGCCATGAAATCTGGAAAATTGAAAGCTACTGGGACCTTGGATTATCAACAAATGAGAAGCTCCCTCCATGCCTAAAGGAAGGTGATCAAACGCCAGACACCACCTGATGAGCAAGAAGGTGCTGGTGCTCTTCAGCACCACAGGCTCTGGCCTCTGTATAAGTATGGCGCACTAGACACAGATTAGAGTACAGGTCCACGGCAGAGGTCACCAACACACATGAATACATTGTTTAGGTAGCGCTTTTGCTTTATTCAAAGAGACCTGTGTCCATGCATGCCTGTATACAGAGTGGCTTCAAGCAACAGAAATCCAACACCAGCAGCACAGACTTGTGTCCCACTGTCTGCAGTAGCATCTTACATCATGGTTCCAGGCAGGATGGTAGCCCAGGGACCCAAGACCACTTTGTGACAGGAAGCCAAAGGTTGACTTAAGCATCCTGCACAAGCTAAATGCCAAATTCTCCACAAAAGTCAGAGCCATACGGAGAATTGAGAGTTTACATAAGTAGATATGCTGACAGAAGTCATAGAAGGTTTCACACATTCACCAATGTGGTAATTTAGATGACAAATGTAACAAATTAAAACTAACTTGTTAGCTAACAGAATATTAATTACATAATACGAACAACCCCTTAAAGATTTGGGAATTTAACCAATCACTTTCAGAAGGTGTGAAACATTCCTGAGCACAAGAGTTGTTGTCCCCCCGCATCTCCTTCCACCTTACCTTGTTTATAGCTCCATTCAGTAATAGTTTTTACTTGTTTCCTTGCTGTCTTAATTTCCTGCAATAATACATCTGCCATGAATAATTAAGCAACCCATTTGCTGCTTGCTGAAAGCTGAACAAGAGCTATAAATCAGTTCTGGGACCCTCTGCCAGCACAGACACAATCAGTGATCTGCTAATGTTGGCGTTTCTTTTTGCAGGTGAGAGAAACTGAGCACAAGAACATACAAGGAGCTACTCAGCAGCATCAGGCTCCCTCATCCCAGCACTGACAGTTCAGGAGAGCACTTGTCAGCATCTTCTCTAAGCAGCAAGACTCCAAAGCCTGATTTTGGTATTTTCCTGGTGAGGGACAGAAAACATAAATGTACTATATTCTTTATATTTACTAATTTCCTACTTTCTCACATTCCTGGGCTGTTCTCTCTTGACTTCTCTGCTCCATAGGTAGGAGGAGAGCAGAAAAATGTGGCCTGAGTGTGCATCATTCCCTTCTCAGCACCAAAATGATGGGCTGCCATGGCTTCTTCACTGTATTTCCACCCATTTTCTCCTGCTGTCTGTGGTTTGATACACAATAGAGGCTACAGGATGGTAGCAAAGTGCTGAAGGATCATCTGTAGTCAGGCCCATTACACTCCCTGAAGGTTTATCTTGCTGATTCACGTTCACCCTCAGATAGTTGGGCATGCTACATTTCTCACTTTTTTTGTATATGAAGACTGATGGAAGATAAGAACAAACTACAAAAACAACAGCAATAACACTTTTCTACAACACTTCCACTTGCATGCATATTGAAGAAGGGGAACAATAAACCAACTTTCCATTACCAGAACAGCATCACCTTTTAATTGGAATCAGGTTTACAGCGCAATCGTTCTAAAGAAAGCTCAGCTGCAGAGTGTCTGAGGCTTTCTAGTTTGGCAGAGCAGGTACATTAGAAAACTAATCAAGCCCAGATACACAGCCAGGCCCAGGAAATGTCAGGATGGCCATTAGGATTCCACATATCTTAATTTGAGAATCTCCCCAATTCACTAGGAGGTGCAAAGCCTCAGAAAAAAATTTTAAAGGTCAAAATGTAGAAGAGTTCATCATTAAATTTCTCTACAAAACACCCTCATGCAGAAACAAACCATGTAATGTTCCTGCTTTAAAATCTGTTGACAACATATTGTACATATTTTAAAAACGTAACACTTAGCAGCTGCACTGCCAGTCTGCAGAGTTTGCATATATAGCTGTGATATTACCATACTCTATTATTCATAACAGGCAACAGACCCATTCTTGGTCTTGTGCAAAATAATTGCAGTTTGAAGCCAAAGTCTGACTGCAAAAACACCCCAACATAATGGCTAAAGTTTCCAGAACTCAGGAACTCATGTAACAACCTGCATCTCGATTTAAAGAGATTCATTAAAAAGACAAATTTCCTCTGATATGCTTGAGATAGCTTTCCAAGAAGCACATGGCTTCTATACAAAACACAGGAAAGGAAAAGCTTAGGTGAGCAAACAGCTGTTTCTTATCCAAAACAAATACACAAGGAATTAACCATGATCTTTTAACACGAGGAATGACACACCCCATCTCATAGTCTCGAGACTCCACTCACCTGACAGAGGTCCATGAGTTGTTGCATAGATATTTTTAAGGAGAATAACTACCTGAAGTTTGCTCTCCTGGAGTGGTCCAACTGGGAGACCCTCCAACTTGCTCTGCTGCAGTATGCACTGTGTTATACAGCCTAGCACAACCACATCAACTTCACTGGAAATATTTGCCAATCACTGCAGAACAGTAGGGACATTTAGAGACATTTATGACAGAGACAGGCTTTTGTGCATCATGGCAGCAACCACCACACATGCACCAAACCTCCTTGCCTTGGTAGAGTGGCTACCTGACTGACCTGCAAAGCTCCTGCAGCCATGAAAGTTCAGACACAAACCCCTGTATGTACAGTGTGGTAAAGTCTCAGGGTAGACAACTACCTACAGATAAATATATAACACATACAGAGTGGGGTAAAAAAACCAAAACCAACCAAACAAAAAAGAAGCCCTGGACTACCTGTTACAATTTACTGAGCTGAATTAACCATAGGACTTCAGAAGATGAACCACAGATTGTTAACATGCAACTTAAAGACTTTTAGTGAGTGCACAGATACGAGCAAAAAAGGTACCAAACCTATGAGGGTTCATGAGGAAACTAGACAGAGAGGATGTTTTCAAGTCTTATTTTGTTAATGGCATACTCTTCCCTGTACTCTCCCCACAAGGTCCTTTTGAGGAGAGCTGGAAAGTCAGAGAAAGGCACTGAGGAAGACTAGGGGACTGGAAAACACTTTCACACAAAGATACAAAGTCAGATGGAACAGAGATTGTCACCTGAGAGGAGGAAGAAAAACAATTAAAAAATATCAAAGTCTCAGATGACCTACAGGAGACAGGGAGCCTGCACCTTCCTGGTTCATAAATTAAGACAATGAAACATTAAAGATGTAACACTGTCTGTTTGTACATGAGATTCCAGAAGTTCCTCAGGAAATTCAACACAGTGCTCAACAATCCTTCACGTCAGCAAGTGTTACTTAGTGCCCAACCTGAACTTCCCAGCTGCAGTTAAAGCACATTATTTCTTCTCCTAGCCCTGGATGGGGAAGACTGACTTCTCCTCAATTAGTCCTTTCATTCTGGCAGTGGAATGCTCAAGACAATGTCACTTCATTAGAGGCCTTACCACTGTGAGCACAGAAAGACCATCTAACCTGTCTCCAACGTGGTACTCCTCATTTCTACATATCACTCTGATGCTTGTCCATTTCAAAACAGCATGGCATTGTTGACTCCTGTACAGTTTCTGATCCATTAGCACTGCAAGACCTTTTCTGTACACCAGCTGCCTAGGTTGTTGTGTCTCATTCTGTGTTTATGTAGCTGATTACTCCTATTTTCAAGCATCTATCCATATTTCTCCTTATTGACATGCATCCTTTCTGACAGTTTCTCCAATTTGTAAAGACAATTTTGAATTCTAATGGTGTCTTCCAACACACTTGCAGCTCTTCCCAGCTTGTGGTTGCAAATTTAATAAGCATGTTCTCTATTCTATCAGAGAGATCGTTACTGCAAATGCTGAACGCCACCAAACTGCCAAATACCCACCCTATGAGCAGATGTTTCAAGGAAAAAGTCTCATGAGGGAGCATTGAAAGCTTTACTAAAGATAAATGACATTAATGCTTCTCCATTCACAAAGCCTGTTATCCTATCATTGAAAGAATTTAGTTTGATCTGACCTTGACAAGCCTATGTTGGGCATTATTCCTTTGCCCATGTGGATAGAATGATATTTAGAGTTGCTACAATTAATAATGCTTTACAGAAGCAATAACAGAAGTCCAGCCTCTTACAACAATTTCTAATTCTACAGAGAAATGCTAACTAATTCAGGTGGGACAAGAAAAGGCAAGAAAGAGTACAAGCTATTTCTTTTTGCACCTCCCTAAAACATGTAGCATTTGTTGGCCATCACTGGAGGCTTATGTTGGGGCTGGTTCTGAGATAAATGGATTTAGAGCTTGATGCAGTCCAGCAATAATTAACACACAAAATAATTCATAGCCTATTCTGCAATTTGACATAAACCTAGAAATCACTATGTGGTATGCTGCATATTACTCTTTATAATTTAAGTGGAGTTTCTTAAACTCCTCAAAATTACACAAAAAACTGTTCTCACACAACTTTACTACAGATTAAAGACAAAGCCAGAAATTTTAGCTAAACTTGCCCAAGAAAAAAAAATGCTTTATCCTCAACTGAAGGCTGTGTTGTCTAATTGAAAAGACATTGAGCAGTGCACACATGCTGACTAAACAACACAAATTCCCGGGGGATTTTGTCTTAACATGTAAAAAACCCCCAAATCATACTCTGCTCCTAGAATAAAGGCACACAATTCTGCAGCCATAGGAAAACAGGCACTTGAGAAAAAAACAAAACCAACAAACAAAACCCCACAAAACACAAACAAACAAACAAAAAACCACCCCACAAAACCCAAACTTAGACACTTAAATAACTTTTCATGCATTTACTAAGGCAGAATCAAGGTTCAACAAGTATCATCAAGAAAGACAAGTTCAAACCCTTGTGGCCTGCAGTACAGCCACAGAGCAACTTAAAGAAAACACTCTATTTGCACAACTGCCTGGAGAAATAGACAAGTGCACTAGAACACAAACTCCACGGTGTTGATGTCAACTAATTCTCTCTGCCCATGTTACACTAAAGGATCTGGAGGACTGCCTCTGCCGTGCACCTCTGGGTCTTTGAAAGGCTGAAATGAGAGCAGCTCTGGCTACATTCATAAAATGAATATACAAGCAGTTTAGTTACACACAAGCTCAGACAGCATCCTTGTACTCATATTCACTTAATGATTTACCACGAAAACTCCTTTATATTATGCAGCAGCCTATTTTTCTGTGGGTCACTCCCGCAAATCAAGTTCATTTTCTCTTGACTGCTGAAGCATATATGTAGTAATGTCAAATGTTTTCAAAGGCATTTTAGACTCGAGACCTATGAATAACACCACAGTTTGTTTTACAAGGTACAAGAGTATTTTTCCACTATTTTGTTTTTATGAGTAACCAAAGACAATTTTTGCAGAAAGATCCAAAAAACAAACATCTAACTCAAAATGCAGCCCCCTAACTTGAACCTTGGTGAAGACTAAATAGGGCACATTTCAGCCACGAAAGACTTGTAAAAAGCTGAAAATAACAGGATATTACTAAAGAACTTGGCATAACTCCTGACAAACTCTGTGTAACGGAGCATTGAAAAAGGTATGTTGGAAGTCGATATACAGCGTGTATAAATAACAAGTCAATAGTCAGGACCTCTACCTAATCTACCAGACAGAAGCAAGACCTTTCCAGGTCTTGGACCACCATCAACATCCTTCAAAAAGCAATACTAACCTCTTTTTAGTAAGCACGCCAAGGATGAGAACACTTTGCCAGGACAAGGTATTCCTGTCCTTTACATCAGAACATGGAAGTATTT
This sequence comes from Galbula dea, assembly GCA_013399015.1. Taxonomy (NCBI): domain Eukaryota; kingdom Metazoa; phylum Chordata; class Aves; order Piciformes; family Galbulidae; genus Galbula; species Galbula dea. The sequence continues at coordinate 5,702,911 of VWZX01004666.1, forward strand.
TCTCTGCTTTCCTCTTCAAATTTTACTGATTTCTCCTGTAAGCATATCTCCTCTATTTATTATCTGCCCTATAAGTGAAATGTGGTGAAAGCACAAAAGAAGTTCAGTTCTCTAAGGGTTTCCTTGCATTCTGAAAGCTTATGTTTGATGTTAAACTGGATTAAAATGCATAGTCATCTTCATCATATCAGCATTGTAACTGGTTTGGGCATTTCACAAGCTTTTCACCACTCATTGTTCAATTGCTGTGATGAATCCTTCCTCTTGTAAATGAAAGACTGTGTAAGTAAAACACAGCTATAGTCCTCTCACTTCTAAGCTGTGTTTTCTCCAATACAAAGATCAAAATTCCTTTCTGAAACCCATGCATGGCAACTCTCACATTTACCTCAAAAGAGAACTTCAGCTTCAAGTTTGACAAACAAGGAAGTGCCATCTTTGCCTTACATACAGCCCCACAAAAAAGCAAGCGCTTTGTGACAGGTCACATCTCCCACCCACACAAGCCACCAGATGGGTTTGACAAGTGGGTGAAAATGAACAGGTACTGTTGTGGTAATGACAAGACTCAAAGTATTTATTTATCAATGGAGATTTTCAGAGGCAAGTAACCTATATGAGTAAAGCTGCTGAATATTTCCTGGCCTCTTTAAAATCCCTTTTTCAAAACAACATTTAACAGAAGTAACACAACAACAGTTGCAATAACAGTTGAAGTGAATCTGACTAAAAATAAATCCAAAGAAAACACCTCTAAGTGTTCTGCACTCTGATATACAGAGAGGCTCAAGAGTCATTGTCTTCTCCTCGTGTGGCAATTACTTGCAAGGGCTTTTGAAGTGAACCAACAGAGTCATCACACATAGAGTGTATAATAATAAAAAGAAATACAAGAAAAGCATCAAAAGTAAGCAAGAAGAATTCCTTGAGTGCAACCTTTCTTTTACATTTGCAGTTTTAGCCAGTGCCAACAGCAGACTGATTATGGTCCTTTCTATGAGACCATGGCTACTTCCAGAGAAACCAGTATTGGCTCAAGTAGAGTAACCTTTGTTGGAAAACGGTGGCATTTCCATTTGCTTTAGGTTTTGACTAAATTCTAGCTACATGTCTCAATCCATGTTTACAAAATACATTTATGAAGATTGTATTGTTAATTGCTGGAAAAAAAAAATTAAATAATGAGTAATACATGCTATGAAGGGCCATCTGAAAAGCAAACCAAAATAGCAAGCTCATTCCAGCTTGTGTTCCACAAAATGGAACATATTCTGTAATTATTTCTCTTTAATACCACAAGTGCCCCTTACTGTGATGGCTTAATGTTATCATGCATCAGAGAAACATAACCAACATTCAAGGCAAGGTCTGGCACTCTGGGCTACAATGCATATACAAATATAAAGCTACCATCCGCTACAAAATGTGCGTTGGTTTAATTCAATGTTCATGTCAGTAAAGTGTGCAAGGCAAAAGTAAGCGCACTATGGTGCTTTCACACAAACAAAATACAGACGAGATTTGTCTTTGGCACAGACAAAGCACTGATTCTCACAAGAAGTTAAATACAGCATTCAATTAAAAGCACACCACTGCTTTTCAGCTACTGGTACATGAAGACAGACATCCTACCAGAGAAAAAGCAAAGCATCCATGAACAGATGCCTTTTTTCCCCACTCCTTTTTAAACCAAATATGTTCATCATAAAAAAGATTGACTAAAATTTTGAGCAAACAAATTTCACACTCTTGGTTGTTCATGAAAATGAGCTTGATCATCTTGTATTACAGTATCATTCTTCAGCACCAATATAAGGAACAGATAATCAAAGAAACAAACAAAAAAAGCATCCCTATTACCACTTCATTGCTTTTTACAACTGCTCAGCTAAAACACTGAAAGCTCCAGCAGACCTCACTTTTCCCCCACCATCTGACTTCAGTATTACTAGTAGCAAGCAGCAGCATGACAAGACATATTATTTTATCACTTTCCTGGCACTTCTTTCCATCTCCAATGAATGTTACCATCACTACTATAGGATATTTTAAATATCTCCTTAAAATACTCAGAGCAGCCTCTGCAAATAGTCACAATTGATTAACATCTGGGAATAAACACAATGAACTTGCAATTAGATTTGGAAAGTAAAGGATAAGCTTTACGAAGATTGGTAGTCAGCTAATAACAGCAAGGGAAGATTACCTGTACCAAATTACTCAGATGACTGGATGATCTGGGATCCAGCAAAATGCATTTTAACGTACTTAAGGGCATATATTCATGAGCACAAACTCAAGACACACTAACAAAATTGAAATTTGTATCCTGGAATCAGAGGCCCAGAAAGGGATTCAAAGATCATTGTGGAGGACCATGTTCCCAGCTCAATGCCATAGGCAAAAAGGCTAAAGTGCGGTCGTACTGTGGCAAGACGTGCCCACTTCTCTTCTTGGTCTTGGTACCTTGACTTAATGTCTGGAAGGTCAGTGAAGAACTATAAAAATTATTTCAAATCTGAAAAATCAAGATCAATCCATTGTTCTACAACAAAAAGGATGAACTTTCAGCTTGTCTAACTTCTACACTCTAACTTGTTCCTCAGGGAGGCTGCATCAAATAGCAGGAGTCTCCAGCCTAGCTGACACAGGCTACAAGACAGTGTCTGAACCCAAAAAACATATAAATGACACCTGAAATAAATACAGATTTGTAGAAGTAATGATTACTTGCCATTTTTACAGATCACACAGGAGACAGGTAAATTCTCTACCACTTACTCTTCATACTGTAATTTGATAGCCTCCTAAAAGCTATGTGCAAGCTCATCCACAGCTGTTAAAAGTAGATTGAGAAATTACTAGCTGAAATTACACAGCCTATGCTATGCAGGTCAGAATAGAAAACTACACTGATATAATTTCTGGCCTTAAAATCTATGAATCTACACTGAGGATAAAATTTTAAGCAGGTAGTTTTACTGGTTTTCTGTATCATGGTATCACAAAGCCAGTAAGCACACTCCTTCTTCAAGAATGTGTATTAAATATATCACCACCTCAGTATCTGTGCTGTGTTGGATAACTTACACGGACACTTAAACACAGGAACTCCCTTGTGAAGGTAAAAGAGTAACTCTCACTACCCAGCTGAATGATGCTAACAGCAAGCAAGACTGCTTAGCCCTGCAAAGCAGCATTAAGTAGGTTAAACAAGGAGCCATGGTGTTGAAACAGAGCAAGGCCCAAAGAGTTAACTCAGAAAGCCAACTCTGAGCTAGAATTAAAGAACCAGGATTGTAAGACCAGTGGAACAATAACATCTGGACAAAGAACGCTGTCATACTGACACAAAGAACATAGAGTAAGAACACAGAAAGATAAAGAGCACTGAAGATGCTAAAAGACTAACGTAAATCTTACGTAAATCTTACATGAATAGAGATAGGAAAGGAACAAGGAGAGATATGGGGCAGGAGTCCAAAGACTATTGCAAAATATACATTGTAGTCAGCAGAATCAAGAAAAGTTCAAAACTTTGCCTGAGGAAGAAGAGCAAAACCACGACCCCTAAAGATGAAGTAACAGGATGTGCCACCAAGAATCTCCCCAAATTGAAGACCACGCCTATAACTCCACCTTAACTCTGCCTGCTATGAATATTAAAATTAGGTGTTGCAATAATATGAGTATGCATGTAAAGATGTTGTAATCTCTCACTAAATTGTATAAATAGTCTGATTTTCACTGACTGCTTTGGAACCCTGTTGTACAGCATGAGCTGGGGGTTCCCCAACGTTGTCTGAAATAAATACCTCGCTGCTTAAAGACTAAAACTTTGTCTCTGAGCAGTTCCATAGAGCCTTTTGGGGCATAATTTTCGGCATCAGTGTAGAGGCAAAAGGCAGAGCCTACATCGTGGTCTTCATGCTAACCACCAGCCCCAGGATGTCCCTGAAGACTGAAAACACGCTCAGAGAGGCCTGACAGCAAAACGCAGTGGGAGCTTGTCAGAAGTTACACCACCACCTCTCTAGGCTCAGAAGCCACCATTCATTCACTGAAGGCTAGAAGACTACACCAGGACGAGGGACCACCATATATTTATGTTGTTTTTACATCCTCTGCAGGTTTTTGCACTGACCATTCCTGGATAAGGTATTTGGGGCTACGTGGACCTTTGACCTAGAAACTGATGTTGATTGAGGAATGATGTTAGTTCTAACAATAAATAAAAAAGACAAATGACAATGCTGTGATCTGTTGTAGGCAGCTACCCAAACATATTCACACGACCTCTGCAAGTGCCAGAGCTAAAAGGGGCATGGCTATAAATGCAGAAAAAAATAGTTGTCTACTCTCTACATGGTGTTTGCTCTCACAGCATCCTTCCTACCTTGATATGAGCAAAATGCAGTTGCAAGCTGGCAGCATTTAAGTATTTTACAGAAAACTGCTGAATCCATTTGTACCTAAACGTATAGAGATGAGTAAGGACACAAAAAATAAAGCTGCAAAATAACTGTGGTTAATATTTCAACCTGTCCCTTAACGATGCAACCTCAACATCTCACATACAGGGGTTTTTCTAAGCAATATTTTACATGTACTTTTCACTGATGGAATTTGTCAAGCTCCTCAAGGTAGAATTGCAGAAAATTAGTATTTACCTCTGTTGCAATACCTGGATCCGATCATACCAATTACACATAATCACTACATGCAGTGTTTGTGGACAGGCAGGCAAACAAGAAAGCTGGAAGCAGAAACAGATGCAAGGCATCAGCGCAGAAGTGTCAAGTCCAGGTTTAGGGATGGGAACCTGCTGCCCAGCTCTGTTAAGCAGCTGTTTTCCAGACTTACACATCAGCAAGTCTGTCTCACAGGGTGGTCCAGAGCAGCTGTATTTGGAGCCGAGTTGTTGCTGAGGCATCATCCAACTTATGAAGCAAGGAAGGAAGAGCTAAATTGGGGAGTCAATACCTGTCATGCTACTCCTGAATCCTAGAAGCACAAAACAGGAATGGCAGACAGTAGAGCTGTGGCACAAACCAAGCACCATAACAAATGCTCCAGTGCTCTCCTGTCCAAAACCTCTGGATGGCATTTCAAGTGTAATGCAAAATCCCTGGCAAAAGAGAGTTCACTTGGAGCCACATGTCTAGAAAGGCCATTGGTACTCTTCTCAACCTTTCCAAGTATCAGAATCTCATCATCCTATTTTCTTTTTTAATGTGTCTCCCTCAATCCAATTAGCATCCAATAAATATGGCTGATTGAAAAAAAATACCTATACGACACACATACCTTTGTGATATAAAGCAACTATCTCTTAAAAGGGGCAGGGCAGCCCTGAGACACTTCGGACTTAGGGTCCTTGCTCACCACAGATGGCAAGAGCCACAGACTGGCCTTCACCAGCCCCAGCTCACTGCTGCAAGCTTCCCCCAGCCCCTCAAACAAAAGGCAAGTTTGCTCTATCTTTAGAAATGAAAAGGTGCAAATTGTTTGTTTACCACTTATCACTTCACAGGTAGTTGGCCTAATACCGGATTAGTTCTTTCCTTCTACAAGGTCACTTTTGAAGTAGTTTTCTTCCTTAAACCCTTTGAAATTCTGTGCAAGACAAATCAAGATATATTTCAGTTAGCAAAGACTTTGGATAGGTCACCTAGTCTCCTCCTTTGGCTAATGGAAGCTGTGTCCAGGACTTCAAAAACAAAGTCTAATTTTTAAAAAAACAAGCTGACAAAAAAACATGATGACTTCTGATGACAGCATTGATTTCTTTTTTTTTTCCTCTGCATTTTGTTTTGAGGGAGGAGTTTTTTGTTGGATCTTTTTATTTTATTAAATTACATTTCCAAAAAAAGAGCATCTTTTAGCTGACAATTGAACTGAACATTAAATGAAATCTGCAAAGCCATTTTCCCATGCACAAGCAAAAGCTGACAGACAGTGAAGCACAGAGTGGATAAAAAAAAAAAAACACACAAGCAAGCTGAGGGAGAAAGTATAGAACAGCCATCCTGAATCAGTTCTGAGATGCTCTAATGGAATTAGGGTCACCCTGACAGAAACACAGTCAGATCACAGAGAAAATTTAATAATTTTTTACTGCAGTCTGTAAAAGCCAGAGAGGATTTGAAAGCACTTTCTGCCAAATTAGCACTTCTGTATCCACCACTCTCACACACATGCCTCCCCCCTTCCTGCTCATCACCTTCTCCTCCCAGTACCCCACCAGAGCAGCTACAAAACCATCACTCCTGTCCTGCTGGTAGGGAGGCCCCTCTTTTTCTGACAGACTGCCCCATGTTTAACCTTTGGATGCCCCTTCAATTCCTCAGCACTGACATTATGCACAGCTTCTGTGAACTCAATTCCAGGAGAGGCATCGGGCACACACCTGATGCTACATATTGAGTCTGTTTTATCTCAGGCGTTAATGTCTAGCTATCTGCCAGCTGCCTAATTGCCAGGAAGCTACAGCAGTGACACTGAAATGTGTTATGACAACAGCAGCTTCAAAGCACAGGTTGGACAGGCAGGGAAGCCCTCCTTGGTTGTGGGTGCTCCCTGAGCACCCAGCCACAAGCCATGGGGCAGCCTGCTGCCAGGGATGCAGCATAGCACAGCTCATCTCCAAGCCATTCCTTCCCTGACCTTGATCCTCACTGTTCCTACAAAAAGTGATTTGGGGGACTGACTCCAGAAATTCCAGGGATAATCTTGCTCCCATTATCACATTGCTTTTAGCTGGGGAAATGTAGGAACGCTTTGGAGATATAGAGTCTGCCCATCCCTCCAAGTAGTGCTGTAATGGGGAAAACAAAGAACTGCACTGAAATCTCAGGAACCCATATAAATAAACAGTCTTTGACTATAGCCAACAGGATGCTTAGGGGATCAAAAAACTGAAGAGGGTTCATATGGGGTTCTGCTTTCCCAGCATCCCTCTCTAGCTTTACAGTAAGCTGCAGTGTGTGTCTATTATCAGACCTTCCCCCTGTCCTTCACTGCTGTCCTGAACAAGGACTCTGGAATCACCAGTAGCATATTCACTAACGTATCTTGCTTCTCTGCATCGGTGATGGCAGGACTTGAACTACATAGGGTTTGGGGATGATTTGTTTTTCCATCCCTGTGGAGGCACAGAGCAGGCCCTTTCACACAGCTCCCTGCCACTCAAGAGTCAGGGGCAAGATTCAGTGGGGGAAGATAATAGAAAAGCTGTAAGTTGCTAAAAACACAGAGCAATACTTTCCACCCTAGGAAACTCTTGGTTAATCTGTGGTAGCTGTGGCAGTTAAAAGGTCATTGTCATCCAGATCTGCCTTCAGATTAGGAAAAAATGATTCGGCCCGTGCCAGAAAAAAAGGTGTACATACAGGTATGGATGCTTCTCACCCCAGAAGCGTTCCACATCTGAGACACCAATATTTGGATCTGGGCCTGTGAAAGAGAGTCAGTTTTTTTTAATTTAAGCATGTGGAAGTATGCTACAAAATTAGCAAATCACGTCTACTGCAAGTTATCTTCAGGGCAAGAACTATCCTAGGACATCTGAAGCTCCAACAGCTTCTGCATACCTGATGGAGTGATGCTTCTCTCCTCTGCAGCAGGCAGGATAAAGATAATGAACCTTGGGGAATTTTTATAGACCTCAGAACATTAAACATATACTTCACTGTGTCAGACTCCAAAATGGGTTGCAAAATGTAGTTATAAAATGATCTGAATAAGCATCTTCCAGCAGCACCAGCACTCAAAGAAGAAAGCTCAGGAAGACGAACGCTGCTGCTCCTAGTTTAACTGGGCAGCTCAGACTCATACAAACTACACATTAACCTGCTGCCTGTGCAAGATGATGAAAATAGCAAGATGATGAAAATAGTGAATTTGTATCTTTCTTCACATTCCCCCTTCACTCCAGCTTCTCTAAATTTAGTCCTTCCTATTCAGTCAAGGGCATTTAGGACCCTCAGTCTGTTTTCTCCATTCAGCCAGGCTCCTACTTCAACACTGGCAAAACTGCATCTTCATTATAAGCCTGGCGACTAAAGCTATAGTAAGAAGCGGATGGCTGGTGGCAGCTCAGGTCATCATGGTCACCTCTCTGCTCCAACTCAGGTGTCCCAGGAGCCCTGGGCACTGTCAAATGCAAGGAGTATTCATAACTGCCAGAGTCCACAACAAATGTGTAAATGTTTGGACACTTAAAAACTAGTTACTGGTAAAAAAAAATGAGGAGAGGGGCTGCAAAAAATACTTGGGAATAGTCTAGCAAATACACAAGAGTTACAGAAACCAAGGCTATACAAAGAACTCCCAAGATTTCCTGTGCTCTGGATAACTCATATGATGGGAAATAGCTACTTTAAGGAATTCTCTGGAGTACACCATCAGCCAAGTTTCCCTCCTCTTGTCTGTCCATAACAGTGTTTTGTGCACAGCTTTCTCCTTGGCCTAGATGGGACTAGTCAAAGTCAGTCGTAGCAGCACTGTGAGACTATAAGGACAACATGCACAGACACAACTGCTTAAAAACCTGTACAACTACAAGGAAACATTAAACTCCAATTCTGCTGAAATACAGGTGTAGGACAGCTAAACCACATGGCAAAAACTCACACCCTTTCCCAAACAGCTCTCAAGCCACCCACTGGCTCAGGATAGATGTCTTAGTACTACACAAATTACTAGAGCCGGTAAAAGAACAAGGAAAATAAAGTAACAGGGATTACTGTGACCCCAATACTTCTCTCTTCCTCTGCCCCCAATTTTCTTTACTCATCTGTACATGTTAGAAATCAAATTGTCAGGTTTTGATCTTGCAGCTACTACAGAAACTCTTCCTGTGCGTGAATAAATTTTGTCAGCCTTTTTAGATCTCCTTGTGACCCTTCACATACATACTGTTTATCTGCGTTGTGCACTGTAGAACATAAGAGATTTGGAGAGGGGCAGGGCATCCCTTAGTCCTCAGCGTTTCAGGTAACACAAGGAAGTTTAATATTTGTTGAAAGAAATTTTGCAAGCTTTCAAAAACTGGATGCTACTTACTGTCAGCTCCTGCTAAAGGCAGCATCAAACAGCAGAGGATGGCTGCTGGCACAGTGAGTACTGGGACACAGAAGTTAGGCACCATATTCCAAAGCAAAACAAGTCTTCTTCAGTTTGAGGCAAACGATCACTACATCCAGTGTTACAGATACAGACTTACTCCTGCAAACAGAGAGGAAGAAAAAGAAAATTATCAAATGCAACACAGGTTAAATACCAGTATACCAAACTACATTGTAAAGACACAATTACAGATACTTTTAAAGTGAAATTTAACTATCTTTCCTGCTTCAGCAATAGAGCTCCACACTGATGCCCTCAAATCCAGTAACTGTTTTCAAGGGTTGTGGGGCGCATCCATCTCCAAGTTCATCTTCATGTCCAGTCTCTACTATGGCCTATTAATACATCCTCAGTAGTTCTTACAACAAATAGTCCTGAAGTTGTGTGTTGCAATACAAGAAATTGTCTTAAGCTCATGTAACTCCTCCTTATCCATCTCCCCAAGACAGACATATTTGATTGCATATGTAAGGGGATTTGGAGTCAACTACATGTTAAGTACAGCTTGGCCCGTCCAGCTGGTCTGGTGTACACCAGACAAGTCTCAACAGGTCCAATCAGTAGCAACAGAATTTGAACCGAACCAGCTATCAGTTCACAGGGCTACCATGGTTACAGTAGAAGGCTATTAAGAAAAGTGTCTATAAAGAAAAGCTTTACCCAAACCAAACAACTATGGTTTAACCTTCCAAAAATGGAGAGGACAACTGTCTAGAAGGATTGAGGATTCAACATTCCTTCTCCAAAACAGAGCAAATTATCTTGGAAATTGGCTTAGCTTGGACATCTGCTTGGATACAGAAACAGAAAATTGCTTGAAATCCAACCAAAAAAGGTAGGTGTTTTAAAAGATTTCAATTTCTGTGTATCTGCCTTCTTTATTCTATCATGAGAATGTACCCATTTTAATTCTACCTGAAAGTCCAAGGTCTGCCTGTTAAGCCAGATCTTAAAGGAGCTAGCAAGTCCCATTCCCTCAAAATGACAACACTCAGCAGGTATGGGGGCTCACTCTTTCCATACTGGGTATCTCAACCCAAGCCCAAGAGTCATTCAAATGTTGATGAGATTCTCCTTCACTAAGCTGCAAAAGCTGGCAACATAGCACTAATAGTGAAAAAATCTCAGGCCGGCAAATGCCAGCCTGTGTGCACCCCATGAATATCCCTGAAGCAAAGTACCTCCAAGTGCACAGGCTGTACATGGCATGACCCATCAGTCTTACTTGTGTTGGGAGACATTCCAAAAACATGAGTTCAAGACTGCTCTAACAAAGGCATTTCTGCATTTTGCTGGTGCTTTGGAAGATGAAGTGTTGAGTTGGGGGTTTTGGGAGAACCACTGTGCTTTTGATGGAAGTTAAATATCACATGTCATGAACACGTTTGCTTCTGACAAAAACCTACCTCTTAAAGAATGCCAGCAACTACAGTGCTGAGGGAAATCCTCAAGAAACCTCAAGAGAATCTACCTAGGTAAATATTTACATCGCATTGTACTAACAAACAGCAGATCATGATTCTTCTCCATTCTGTTTCTGTATTTGCACAGTAAATCTTTTCACACATTACAGTATCACACAACACAGAGAAGTCTTTATTTATGCAATGTCTTCTACAGCCAAGACATCTGAAAATACTTTACAAAATAACCTAGTTCTAACCTAGATGCAGAGAGAATACTGATCATCTCATCTTGCTTTTATTATCTCAATGAGAAAGCATAAATCCAAGTAAGCTCAGCAGCAAGATTTTGAATACTGCAAAAGAGGCTCTTTGTACCAGCCACACACACTCAGCTCTCCACCATTAACATGTCTTACACCACAGAGACAGATACAGATAGTTGTATTTTTCAGAGCTGCATAAGCTCTATTCCAATGGGAACCTCCATTCACTCTCCAAGCAGTTTTCCTGGTGTTAGCCAGCTCTCCAGATACGGCCCACAGAGGAATGTGAAGAAGTGCTGGGATTAAGAGCAAAGATTCTGTCTCTACATTCTTCATGTACAGTGCTAATTCCTGTAGCCTGGAGAAGTGAACCCACTGAAGCACATTTTAAGCAGTATTGCATCCAGCTTAACAACAGCCAGCATCTCAAGAGACTACTCCTCAGGGGGTGGGAGGGGAAAAGGAGAACATCACCAAGGGTTGAAATCACTGTACCAAAACTAATGATGTCTGTCAAGCTCCCAGATTAGGACAGAGAACAAGTTTTACAGGTGGTGCTGAAAACATCTTAGGTATGTATCAGACCACACTGCGGATGAATAGCTTTCAGAGAGCTTTTCTTTCATTCACTTCCATTAACAACAAAAGTGCCTGATCTAATGCTGTACCTTGAGTGCAGATTGCTCAGAAGTCATGTGAATGGCACCTCCACATCCCTCATTCAGGAGGAACTCTCAGAAAACACAAAAACCTCAGCTAAAGAATAGGTCTGTCTCTCAATTTCTCTCTTCTTTCAGCAAATGTGATCAAGCTTCTCTCCAGTTTCAAGCTTGACAGATTTATAACTTTCCTCTCAAACCCATGAGATACATGCAACATGCATCATGCAAAACTGATGAATTGTCAGTTACCCTACCAGATGCTTTATAGACTTGATCTTTTTGCAACTGTTTAGTGCTCTATAATAATTTACCATCTGGTAGAAAAGTCAGGTTTTCTTACAGAAGACTGCTGTCTGTCCCTCCAAAGTTAATAGAACACCTTCAGCGAGTCCTTAACAGCATCAAACTTTGCCACTTCTTATTTCCATGGTTGTTCTGCCTATAGAAAAGTTGTCTGTATTCAATATTTAAAGCCCTTTAAATTGGAATGGTTTAAAATTTTATAAATCTCAGTAGCTGTCTTTCACTTTTAAAATTGAAAATATGAAAAAAGCCTCTCCCAGTGGCTCAGCTTTCCCATTTTTAGAAGTGAGGTGCCTTCCCCCAACAAGAGAACCCAATATTCAAAGCAAGGTGACAGGGTGATAGCTGAAGGTCATTTTAAGCCTCTGAAGGCCAGCATTACTCTGAAAGTTTTGAACAGCCATCTTGAATCAATGCTAACAGTTTCCCTTTCTTGGGGCAGGAAGGTAGCCTAAGACAGAAAGTAAACCAATTATAATTGGTAGATTTTGGCAACGAGTTAAGCAGAAAGAGTCAGTATTAGCTTTGGTAAAATCAAGTCCAATAGCAACAAACTACCTAATGCTCTTAAGGCTCTTAGCGTGTCTTTTGCCCCAACAACATTATGCCTCTCCAGGCTGCTGTTCTCTTGTATTTCAAATTATCTTCTGTGCACCAGATGACCTCAAACCCCTTAGTTTGAAGGCCTCCTTTAAACTCTCTGCTTTGGCTAGAATCTCACAACCAGTAACCATTTGGGAGCCCAGAAACTGCAGAAGAAGGTTTTTCAAAAATGCACGCACCTTCTCATTTCTATTTCTGCATCTGGTCCTGGCAATATTATAAACTCTAGACCACATAACCCAAAAGGAGGCTGAGGCTAAGCACTCCAGATGGCTTTGTAAAAACAGCTTTGAGTTTAGCAATCTAAACTTCTGCCTCTGCTCCAAACCCAATGTTAGAACTACCAAGTGCTTGTTTGGCAGAAAACTAGAAAGCGGTAAAGCACAACAAAAAAAAAAAGCAACTTTAATTTCAATATAGCCGATTTTGCCATGGGCCAGGTGGATGGAAAACATGCAGTCTTGAGAACATTTTTGAAACCTACATGGTTTGATTCTTTCAGACAAGCAGAAAAAGCTGGAGTCATTTAAAACAGAGCCAAGAATACCAACAGCTCATATGGTACTAGGAAATCCTGGCAATGAGCATGTCCCACAGGAGACAGCCAAGCGATTAGAAAAAGCACTCAACTTGAAAGAGTCAAGAGGAATTGCAAACCAGCACTGAATAGCTCAAGTCCTCTATGATTCCTTCTGGAAGCTAAACTGAAGCAAGTATCACGTGGGTCATTAGCCATGAACAGCATAATGAAGAAAAGCATCCCCACCATAAGCCTGGTCATTCCAAACTAGGGGCAAAAATATTACACTAAAATAGCTTAAGTTTAAGCTTCTTTGCATCCAAAAGTATCTAACAAGTCAGCACAAAAATGTTCTCTCCAGGAACCCCTGCACATCCTCAGAACTGCCAGGTTCCGTTGTGTGTGTTACTACTGATGCTGCATTTGCTGAGAAACATGCAAAGAAGCTCCACAGAAACTTACAGGGCAGGAAAATGAGTCCAGCACATAAGGAGTGTCCTTACCTAACCTGGAGATGTAATAGTGTCTTTTCCTAAAGGAACTGAAACAATCGTGTTTGCTTTTCCAAGTAGAAACCTCTTAAAACATTCTTGATGTGAGCCCAAGGATGCAGGTCAGAAGTTCTCAACTGGACTCCACCCAGACAATGGTGAAGGGGATAAAACTGCACCAGATTCTCCCAACTCTACCATATGTGTGACACACAATGAAACTCCCTTTTCCTTCTAGACACCTACCCACAGCTTTGTATTTTACACAAATACCTGAAGGGGAACCAATGCTCCAGAGAGACACCAGTACTTGTGTGGGGTGTCACACAAATGATGGTAATCACGAACTGACTGAACAAGGAGAGGGCACACGCCATAGAGAGCAATGAGGCAGCTATTTATTCTACTAACACTGAGAACAATAACTGGATACAGCTCAACTGCTTCACTCTATATAATGCCTCATCTGTGCTCTGAAGGAGGAAGAGGAAAACCATGATGCACCATATAATTCAACATCATCATACCACACACATTAAAAGTTGTAGAAGCACAGTTGCACACAAGTTAATGACTTCTGAATGTTTCACTTCACTACATTAGTATTCCTTTAGCATAGATTTCTTTGTGCTTTTCTGTGAGAAATATAATGTAAAGAGACTTGGGGAGTAGAGCAATATGGACAAGAAAGACAAAATGAGTCTCATTTCACTCCAAACTCCCACATGCAGAGAATGTATTAGATTCAGTGGGGAGATATATGAAGGTGGCAAGACTAGCATAGATTTAGGGGGAAACTTCATATGAACCTGCAATACAGTAAAAAGTGCAAAAGGTAAAGTGACTGCTACAAGAGCAAAGGTTCATGACTTCAGGATTCAGGTATGAGCAGGCCTAAAGCATCAGCCTGAAGACTCTCAAGCCATCTGGAGAGAAGGGATGAGCAAAGCAATTCAAGAACCAGGAGGGATAAAAATCTCTGTTAAGTTGCAAGCACTAGACAGACTGGCTAAGCTAGATGGGGATTTGATAACCATCTGTAAGAACATGAAGGATACAAACAGCAAGAAAGGAGTGGAGTAGTATAATTAGCCATGGGCATATAACTGTGAGTAATGGAATGAGACAGAGCAAAAGAAAGTGTAGGTCGAATATTCTCAGTAAACTCTCAAAAAATAAAAAGGAGAAGAAAAAAATAAAAAGCCCCACGCAGAAGAGAAAACAGACCACAGCAGGAAAATGTTTGTTTCATCACCCCTTTGGATGCAAATTAAAACCAAGGTAGGGAAAACAAACACCACCAAACACAAAAAAACAAACAACAAATCAAAACCAAATAACCACCCATTCCCCCCTCACCCCCGAAAAAAAAAAAAAATCCATAATCTAGGGAAAAAAAGCCTAATCCTGATCAGAAGCAGATTGGTATGGGGAAGCAGATGTAACAGCAAGACAGAAATACTTTTAAAAGACTCCCCTTATTTTGGCAAGGCATTAAAAAAAACAAGTGTGAAGATTTTAGCAACGAGCTGGCCAAGCTACAGATCTTTGTGATCCTGAACACACAATAACAACTCGACCCAAGGAGAGGAGCAGAGGGTGGGAAGCTTTTAAGCAGGATGCAGGCACCACTTAGATACTCCTGTTAGTCTTATTGGCTACATTTGTTTCTGAAGATATTAATTTCTGAAGGTGTCATAGGCTGTGGACAAACTTAGATAAAAAGGAGGGTTTTTTTCCACTGGAAAAAGGATTACAAAGGACCTTGTAAAATAACTATGGTGGTAAGTCATAACATCCACTTAACATACAGATCTGTCTTGAGCCTCACAAGCCCAGCCATCATTCACAGTGAGCACCAAATACAGACTGCTGCAGATCACCCTGCTCAAGCACACAGGCTCTTAATGTCTGTTGTAAAGTCTTCTTAAAAGAAGTGAACTGTTGCATATTGCCCTTTCAACAGAGGTCTTTTACGTTTATAGAACAGGCCCAGCAGTGCAACCAGATGCATGGATTAAAGATTCAGGGCAGCAGAAAATCTTAAAAACTAAAAAGAAATTCAGTTATTCCTTAGCTATCAGCAGACTTCATTACTGTGGAGGAACATGCTCATGAGTCAGCCACTTCCACAAAGCAAGAATTCCTGTGCTTTTTCTACAAATTACTATACTCACAACAATATATTCTTAATAGAAGTGACCATGCCATTACAGATTTGCATTCAGCACAACAGAAAATGATGGAAAGATTAAAAATAAGGTACTAAGTCCTCTCCTCTAATTCCCAATTCCTTGGCATCAAGTTCCGTACATCTAGGCTGTGGAACAAAAATTTCTAAAGAGGGGGAGAGATGAGAAACACAGTTGTTCTGGGCCTGCTGCTAAAGATACATCACAGCTAACTGCTATCTACTGTACAGCTGTGGTACTGTTATTCCTTCATCTGGGTGGAGCAATCCCAAACATGCTGGTTCTGCATCTCTCAGACTGACAGAACAGGCCAAGCAGAGCAGCTATAAGATCCAATGAGCACCAAAACTATTTTTAACCAGAACAGCAAGAATGTAAATGATCGATCAGATGAGGGATAACCTGTCCTTCCTTCCCTTCAAGGATCTGCATGGTGTTTACTGGCTTGAGACTAAACTAAATCCTAAATCAATCCTAATTCAAAACTGAATCAGTTTCTTCTTTATAAGAATGATTTTGCTTTATCCACATGCCCATTCAGCTTCATTAGCAGCCTCAGTGTATACTTTTTTCAGAGATCTCCTGGAATCTGAACAGATTTCCAAGTCCATTCTCTGGCTTGGGCATTTCAAGCAGCTACTAGAACAGCATTCCTTTGAAGAACCCATGAAATTTCATCTTTCCAGCATTCTTTTATTTTCTCAGTAATGTTTTCTTCAACCACTGTACAGGATACATAAAGAACTGTCTTCTGAAAAAAGTGTCTCTTTTTAATGAAAAATCCTGTACTTCTGCTGGTTCCACTTGTGTTTTAAGTAACAGAGCATACTATTGGAGTCAGCTCACTTAATGCATTTCAGAGGAATAACTTATTCCAAACCTGCTTTTGCCAAGACCCCAGCTTCTGAAATTTGCTTATCTTTTATATTTAAAAAGACTGGGCACAATACTAGTAACAAGTCTTCCACAGCCTTTTTAGCAGTTAAACTGATGCAAGTCATAATTTCCCTTTTTGGTAGTACCCTTCTCTTCTTTAATTGCCATCTTTAACCTCCCACCATCGAGTAAGCCAAATTTTCACGAAAGACAATGACACTGATTTGCCTAAATTATTTACCTCCTATGTATAGTTGTTAGGTCTTCAAAGCCCACCTTGGATCCTTCCATTTTCCTTTTATATTCATTATACTTCATACACTATAATACCTGTGAGTTGAGTTTCCAAATTTTCATCTCAAACAGCTTCTCAAACCTGCCATCTAGCTAGGGTGAATTACTCCCAGTCTTGCTAATTTAACTGCTTTTCCCAGCTTGCTTTCCTATGTTCCACTATTGGTTTCAAACCACATCATGGAACTGGTTCAATTCCCCTCCTCCCTCCCCACCCTTTTCTTTTCTACTTTTACTTTCTCCCATTTTAATTCAAGGGATGCTTTGAGTAATTTTCTCACTTTCTTTTAAGTTGTCCTATCTGAAGTTTAGCATCTCAACATTTTGATCTTCTCCTCAGCCCCCGAGTTCAACAGATGCACTCATGCACTACACACACTGTAGTTGTGGCCACTCACAAAGAAGAATGTGAGGATCCTACAAACAACCTCCCCAGGGAAGTATTCACAGCACCAAGCCTGGTGGAGTTATAGAGGTTCTTGAACGTGGTTCTGCATCATTTGGTGTGATCCTTGGGGTATCCTGTGCAGGGCTGGGAGCTGGACTAGATGTTCCTTGTGGGTCCCTGCTGGCTCAGAGTGTTTTATGATTCTAACAAATTTAACCTAGCTGACTCAGCAGCAGCTTGACAAAGACATGGGTGACTAAATAATGCTGAGCAACTACTTGTGTCTGGAGCTATTTTAAGTCAGGCTCTGGAAAGCATGCCTGCGTGGGTGACAAAACCTCCACACACCTCTTGCAGCTAACTGTCACGTGCGGCAATCAAGTAAAAAGGACTTACTGCTTTGATCCTGCTAACAGACACAATAATCCTTTCTCTGCAGGTCCACCAAGCGCCTGTGAAGTGGGAAGTTCATAAACACATCTTGGCTGCCGTCCTTTCTAGACATGGTCACCACCAGTATAAGAGCAGCTCTGCTGTATCAGACAGGATCCCAGCCCCACTCAGCCAGCTCAAAGACTGTGCAGGAGAAGACAGCAGCAGGCTGCCACAGGGCTGGCTTCTTCCTCACATCATCATTTAGCAGGCAACTTATGCCATACTGAAGGGTTTATATATCCAATTAAACTTTCTGCAATTCTCATCTCGTGAAACTATGAACCTTTCCAATGCTAGATTTTGGAATTATTCTCTCCTAAAGGGTTTTGAAGTTAATTATACCATAGTTGTTATTACTGTCTTAACCACAGATACTGCTTGAACCCCATTATTTTGTGTGTTACTGAGGGCTAAAATAAGAACAGCTGCTGCTTTTCTGTGCTCTGGAGATAGCTTTACCTACAAACTGCTTCTCTAACCTTTGCCCAAGCATTACATATGCTCAGTTTATATGCAGGTAGTTAACACAGCCCAGTAGGGTAAATGGGCTTATTACACTTATTAAAGTGAATTCTCTCCATGCAGAACACCCCCAGCAGCCTGCAGTCCTCTGGCTCTGGAGGTATTTGGCTGTTACCATGGCAGACAGCACCCAGAAATTCCCTTCGCAACTAATAACCAGGAACTGTGAAAGCACAAATTTCATGCAATTGCCTCCTGTGTGAAAAATGAAAACTGTTTCTGTAACCCATAAAGAAACCAAGATGCAATCAAGCTTATTGAAATAAGATGCTAAATTTATGATTATTCCTTTACTTTTTCCTTCTGCTAAGGCCTCCTTGCTTTGCTTGGGCAAGAAAAAACACCCTCTGAGGTAGCATATGCTAAATAGTACACAAGCCATATTAAAAGCATATAAATAAAAATTAGGTGTAATATAATGCTTATTGAAGATGAAGAAGCTAAAGGTCTGTAAATTAAGAAATCCTGAATTAATGGTGGCAAAGTCACTCTTAACTCTAACTTAGTTCAAAAATACAATTTCTCTCCTTCGGTAGCACTTCAGGCTAAAAATTAAATTCATATTTCTTGCATCACTTTCTGTACAGTAAGACACACAAAACATCTACACATCAGATTTTTCTCACTCAGATCTGAGGCTGTATGTTCAAAACAGTTTGATGGAAGAAAATCAATTAATATATTTTACAAGTCTCCTTTGTTTAGCAGATCAAAGCAGTAGCTTCCTAGCTACTTCCTGGCTAGAGGGACCAAGATAACAGCTGCATCAAGGCTCAGCGAATCCAGCACTTTCTGGACAGACCAGTTATCTTCCATCTTTCATGCTACAAAGCAAATCCCAGAACTCCACAGAGTCGAGCAGCCCAAACCTGCTTCCATGCTCACATTATCATGCACACATTCTGCAACTAAACTCACATGTGCGGACAACGTGGCTTTGGATTTGTGCTGCCTGCACCACCTCATCTGCTCTGGATTATAAAGGTGAGAAATGGTGGCAGGCTAAAAATATTTTGCATACTTCAATGAACCTGTAACAACTGCCTCTCTCAACCTCAAAAAGAAGTCCAAAACAGACAGTAAACACAAACAACATTACCTTTCAGGTAAACTGGGCACTTCACTGCCCCTGAACAATTCTCACTGCTCCTTGCACCTTGTGTGATCCTGTACCTCCCATTGACCCTCATCCATTATAAAACTGATGCAAACTGTATGTGCAATTTTGCTTTCAATATCCAGCAATGTTTTGGTTACTAGAAAAGGGACGCTTTGCTAGTCAAGGGTATTGAATGAATGGCTGCTATGGAGCTACTTCCAAGAGCTCTGGCATTTCTACACTCGAGAGGCAGCAGGAGAAATCAGTTCTTACATTCAGCATGGCACAGACATAGGATATTCTTCACTCTTCAGCATAATTCTCCTCCATGACATCCTGCGGGTCTAGAAGCTTCAAGTTTGGTAATTCAACCTTAAGTAAGGTATTCAGAGAAAAACAAATAAAACTGACCCACCACCACAACAAATCTGCTGCCTCAAGACAGTAGCTTGCATTTGTTTTTTATTATTCAGTCTTTAAAATTCCTTTTCCAAACTTTGAAAATGTTTCCTCTGTATCTCAGATCTTACAACTTTTACACTTTCTCTCTACCAGGGGAATGGTCCCATGTTAATGCTCTGAGTCAAGATAAACCTGAATCCTACTAAAAGATCAATCTAAAAAAGCACCTCACACAAAAGTGCCCTTTTGTAATGGAGACTTCTGCCAGCAGCACTTGGAAAGACCTTTGAAAAATAAGACATCCCATATGCCATCTGTAGCAATTTTGTAGCTTTACTATTGAAATCACCCACACTTTTCTTCCAGGCCACCACCTTTATACGACCTTGAGTAAAACAAAGAGGGTAATATATAACATGCAGCTTCTTGGGATAACATTTGGTAAAAACTACGGAAAGAAAATTACTGTTAGCTGGTTTCCCAATCCATTCCTACATTAGCGTGCTGAAATGTATACTTGGAGCCATCCAAATCAGATTCTGCGTACGTTTTACAGTACTTAGGAGGAAAGCTATTTTAATTTTGTTAGCTGCCAGAATGTAAAATCCTGAAGGCAAAAAGCTTCCAGCAGAAAAATAGAACAGATCTTAAAGGGGAAAGACATTACCTAGCTTGATGAAAAACAAAGGAAAGCTTAAGCAGGACCTGGTTAAGCACAGCTCCAAGGACAGAAAAGCCCCTGTTCCTCCACGTGGCTGGTGTTGGTGTGGTGCTAATGACAAGAGATGCAGCTCCGTCTTTCTTCATCAAATCCAAACGCATCAAATTAACAGCAGTGCAGAGCAGCTCCTCAGCTGCCAATAAACGTCTCCAAGGCCCTTAGTGACGTAAGAGGAACATGCTCCAGGTTTTAAGCATTTACTTTTGGATATGCAATGCCACCAGATGTCCAAGGTTTTTCTTACCTGCAAACTAATGCATCAAAGTGGTTTTGATGACATTCCCTCAAAGCCTATTTGCTCATAGGCCACAGTTCTATGTCCACTGCTTCTGGATGTGCATCCAGCCCTTTAGTTAGGTAGACCTGAGCCAGGTGTGAGCAGAGGGGTGGTTTTACTGAATTAGATAAAGCACACACCACCACATCTGTGTCACTCCTATGCTTTAGTCTGGCTACAGAAAGACAGTGGAAAGTTGTCCCTTTAAACTGTTTTGAATTAACATGAATTGTCAGACTGTGCTCGCTCTAGTACAGCACTTGGCATCACATTAACTTAGGTAGTATGATCTGGTAATACATAACCCAAAGTACAATGAATTTTCTAAGGCCCAATGCACCTGCTGCCATTTGCTGAAGAGCTTTTCTCAGTGCAAGGCACTCTGCATTTCAGAGGCAAAAATCAAACCCCAATTTCAACTGTACCTTGCTCTCTCTCAGAGATACTATTCTCTTTTTACCCCCAGAGCCTTGACTGTCCTTCCTTGCTTACTGAAGGGAATAGACGCTGGAGTTTGTATCCCTGGTTGCCCGACCTCCAGCCAGTGCCTAGGTTCAGCGTCACTCAAACCTTCCCCAGCAACATGATGCAAAGGACACAGTTGTCCTGGTACATTCTTTATGAGCGACTTCTGCTTTGGTTTTATCCTTGTGGGTTTTAATAACTACGTGCATACACAGAGAGCTTGTAATCAGTGTGCTTTGAATTAAATTTTAAACAATTTATGAAGTATTAATAACCACAAAAATTTTTTTATAACGTTTTAATTGTAGTATTACAGAACTCATCTGGCAAGACCTAATTATAATTCTAAATGAGCAGCAATTAACAAGCTATTTTATGGTGCCTAAGTCCAAAATAAGCAAGGTCAGGACAGTCCTGCAAAAGGAGCTGCTAACGTGCACTCTGCAAAAGGGAGGCCAGCCTATCTTGGGAAGGCACTCATTCCCTGCTTTCTGCATCAGAGCTTTACACATTAGAAACTGTAGGGAATATCACCCATCAAGTACAGAACTTGCTGGACATCTGGATACTTGCCAAGAGATGGGCAGCTCTGCTCCCGTCATAGCATACGCATCACCAGTATATGGTCATTTGAAGTGACATGTGCCAACACTATGTCACTGGTGGGGAAGGCAGGAGCAGCTCCAGCAGAAGCAAGTGCTCTCACCA
Organism: Galbula dea; assembly: GCA_013399015.1. Taxonomy (NCBI): domain Eukaryota; kingdom Metazoa; phylum Chordata; class Aves; order Piciformes; family Galbulidae; genus Galbula; species Galbula dea. The sequence continues at coordinate 5,724,667 of VWZX01004666.1, forward strand.
GTCAGGAGGCAAATCAGGATGGGCTGAAGACAGAGTAAGGAAGGAGTATCTCTTCACACAGAAGCCATAACTCTCCCTTGCTGCAAAAGGCAGCCCACCTATTACATTAAAAAAATCAGTTCATTTTGGCACAGGCAACACTTCAAATTTGCCAGTGGGAGGAAGGCTGATACCAGAAACGAGCCATAGATTTCAGGCCAGAAATTCCAGGACATTTCCCATCAACCTGGATGCTGTTCCAGAAACTTCTTAGAAGAATCTTGCTCCTTAACTCCATGGCTAATAAGTTAAGCCCTTCTACCTGGTAAAATTCACAGCACATTTCAAAAGCAGCTATATCAGAGAAGTACCCCACCAGCAGCATTTTAGAGATGAACTGGCAAAGGTTCAAAGCCCAGAGGCTTTGCTTCAGAATTTATACTACCCTTTGCTGACAAGCTGGGCTTAAATTTTATTTTTATAGTTTATCCTTTTAAAAGAAAAGTTCTTTGAGAGTTGAAATGTGAAGGGAAAAAAAATCAGGCTAAATCACATGCATTGTACAAAGTAGCTTTCTCTTCTCAGAGGAAAAAGAAGGTTTCTGAAAAGGGCTTTGTGACTGACTCATGTATCTGTCTTCTGGTTTTCCCTTTACCTCCTTCTCCCTGTCTTATAGTGAAATTGAATCTCAAACCTCTCCTAGGAAGAACACAGGCCATTCCTAACCGTAAGAGAGGAAGCAACAGAACAGAAACTTGCCTGATGCAGCTGGTATCCTCTCTGCCTGCAGGAGCAATGCATTAGATATTTTGAACTAACATTAAAGACATGGAAACATTTGGAAAAGTATCAATGATCAGCTTTTTAAGCAGAAGAACAAAGTATCCAGGGCACTGTCAGGGCTAAATCATCAATCCAACTCTCAGAGATGCTGGCAGTAGAAAATGTTTTATGCATACAGGTGGTTTATGAGAAACAATATGTTTAAAGCCCTTTTAAAAAGAACACATGAAGGAATTTGAATAGCTATTTCTCATGAAGCAATGCTGTTCGTAATAAAGCTTATTCTGTCCTTCAAGCTCAGAGATAATTCTTGACAGATTAACCTCCTGCGTCAGAGAGGGCACCAGCAGTAAAGGGCTGCCTAACGCACTTGCCGATTCCCCATGGCTCTGCTGCACTTCCATCGGAGAAGCACTAAAGCCTTGTACCAGATGGGCTATGATGATGTAAGACCTCTGTGTAAAAGTACTCTGGGCTTCCTCTTCAGCCAAGACTTACAGGCTCCAGAAAACTTTGCTGTCCAGTCGACTTGCCTTCATAGAACTGGAATGTGCCTGTGACCTGGCACCTCCTAAGGAAGTCAGCACTATCTAATGGAATTTTTACTAATGCAAACTAAAGTAAGAAGTCTGTATCCCCCCTTGACAGTGTGTGTCAAAAAAACAGCTGACTCATATTGCTAGCTGAAGCAAACTGATCATCTCTGGAAAACAGAAACTCTTCCCAACAAAGGCAACAGAAGAGCTCTGCAAGGGCTGAAATGAACAGTTGGGACTTCACAAGATACAAACATGCCTCTGCATATTTCGCCATCAACAAAGACAGAAAACCACATCTCACGGTTACAAAGTTTCTGGATACATTGTAGTTTCTTTTACTTACTAGTTCACCACTGACTGCCAGAAGTTTTACCTTGCCACATGCTCCCCATGGCAGCCTTCCCCAGGAGGACCGCACATGGCAGCACTGTGCTCAAAGTTCTGTTTTAGCATTATGGTGGATGAACAGCTGCAAGGTCAATCCCAACTCTTAATACAGCTTGTGAGAACAGTAACCTTTCAAGAGCCTAGCAAACATCACTACCCAACCTGCAAGCATCTGTCCTGTGACCTTCTTTAGAGCCTTCGCTGCCAAGCAGCATCAACACTGCAAGAGGAGCCAGCACGATATTCTTTCTTCACTGTGCGGTTAGGAAAAGAAAATGCTAATCAAACCACTGCCTTCAGTGAGAATGCACCAGGAAGGCCAACCGAAACCACTGGCACAGGAGACTCATAGGCAGCAACCATCACTAAGACCAAGACTGAATAACTACTGACAGCCAGTTGCCTGAACCAGGCAAAGCTAATTCTTTCTTTTTGAACAGACCAACTGCCCTGGGAAACCTCACCGTCCCCAAACCCTTTTCCATCAACTGTCCAAGAGAGATTCTTGCACATTACTGGAGGCACAAAAGCTGCAGACAGTTGGCTCTTTATCCTTGAAAGCATTCTACTTGAATTTATCACACCACATGCAAGTCAAACTTTATTTAGCCAAATGAGAATCCTTTAAGCCTCCCCTTCCTCACCAGAGAGTGGGAACAAGCAGAATAGCTAGTGCCTTCTTGCTTTACTGAATTCATTATATTAAACCAAAAGCAATGTCATCTTAACTTGAAAGGACTTTTAAAAGAGCTTGAAGCAATTCTGCTGCTGCAGCATTTTTGTATTTTGGATTAACTACAAGCCTTCTTAACCCCTCTGAGTTTGTCAATGCACATACCCATATCCTCATAAGCTTTCAGAGCAGCCAGCAATCTCTGAACTGTTAGCAAGCTGAGAGTTAAGGCATACACTATGTACAACTTGTAATTTGAGCTCCTCTACAATTTAAAGAAATCCAAGTTTTAGATATTTTTGTCCACACGAAAGGACCTGCAGAATTGGGTAAATTATCCCAGACATTCCTCATGTCTCAGGCAATTTCTCCAGTTAACATCCTGGGCTCAAAGGGGCAATGAAAAGGTCAAAATACTACTACAGAAGACAGTGCTAAAATATTATTAAATGTTACCTTTAAAACATTTCCAATTAGTATTAATATAGAAAGATTTCTATCTTGAAGGACTTTGTAAATACATTATCATCATCACAGACTTTGTAAGCTGGTTTTCAATCAGGGGTTTTTTTGTCTTTTTTTGTCAGTTAAGCTATCAGAAGCTAGGACAAAAACCTTAGTAGCAACTTTCTGGAAATGAAATATTTAAAAAACCCTTCCACCAATAACTAGATCTGTTGGATACAGTTTGTCATTTTTCTGGATAGCTGGAAGCCTTAGGCAAATGTGCAGGGAAAAACAGCAAACCATCTCGTCCGTCTTTTGTTTATTAAACCTCAAGTTTATTCAGGTGGCTTTGGATCCTGAACTACCCAAAGTCCTCTGAACCATTCCACACCCAGCAATCTATACTGGGGGGCAGAGAAAAGTATCCTTTAAGTTTATTAACTTTTGGAGAAAGCATCAGGTAACAAATTCTTTCATTTCAACTCATGCAGCTGAAGAATGGCAAGAAATGACACAGCAGCCAGAGCCAGACCAGCTCCAGAAAGATGCTACTAGAAAAATCTCTCAGATGCCCAATACAACCCCTGCTGAAAGCATCTGTATTGCTCCTGTCCCAGAAGCCTTTATGGGCCCTGTATAGGCCAAGCTCTCTTACCCTAGAACTGTGGGGGCCACTGTTTATGAAACAAAGAACCCATTCAAAATGCACTTTTAAGCTTTTTTGTGACTGTCATATTTTCAGAGGAACAAGTGCATTGCAGGGATGGCTGTACGCATGCTGTAGATGAAAGGATGCCAAGTAGTTGCCAAGTTATCTCAGACAAATTGTATCTAAAGGAGATGGATAGAGTCACAAGATCAAACTGCAAACCCTTCCAGCTCAACATTATTTTGAAAAGGGCTGTCTAAACCTTGCTCATTCACAAAGGAGGGGAAACTCATTTTCATACACGATATTATATCAAAAGAGTGCCCTAGAGGCCACTGTATCATTTATTTTCATACTAAATTCAATGAAAATACACACTTGTTATTTAGATTAAATAGCTACAGCACTGAGGGGTCCTGTTGCAGCACTTCAGACCTTCTTGAGAGAATGTCCTGCCCTAATCCAAGCAGAAACCATATTCAGAAAGCCAACACTGGCAACTTGACTGGCAGTAGGTCTAGCTCTAGAGGTCCAATACATCACTGCCTTCGTCTGCATTTCCACTGCCTCTATCTCTTCTCACACATTTCCCAATGTCCAAGTGCGTTTCAAGACAGCTGAGAGGATGTCATTTGTAATCTCTATTCAGCACAAGATGAGGTAGCCAAAAAGGAAGGGACCTAACTCTTCCACATTAGTTTATTGCACCTTTGCAAGAAGAATTCCTATCTATTGCAGCAGTCCCTACAGTGGTGTGTCCAGTTCCGACATGTATGAAGACAAACAGATGCATTCAAGACAGGATTGCATTTTGCGTGCTGCATGGTAGAGGAGCTGTGTGTCCATGAGGATGCTTGCACTACAGCTGGCTGCATCCCCTAGCTGATCCATTAGTACCTGGTCAATGACAAGAAAAGTACAGCCCTTCCTTCCCTTAAGTAAGACACTAATCTATTACAACTCTACAAGCTAGGGTAATTAATCAAAAGTCTATCATACCATATAAAATGAAAATGGCTTGAAGATGTGCCTATTCACATCCATTAATTATGAAAGGAGCATTAGTGGGAGCTTTTCACCTGCCATTTAAAAGTTAGGGATAACATGACATGCCATGCATACAACCAGTGGAGCCCACTCTACACTCTTTCACTCACCCACTGAAGACATCCTGGTTATTCCAGTACCTACTCTGCTTCTGCAGACTTGTTCCAGTACACCCCAACACCAACCAGAACTTGCCTGCTAAGGATGGATACTCGGCACATAAAGCTGTGAAATCATCAGGGGGAGCCAGCAGGTAGTCCCTCCAAACAGCAATCACAACAAGCATTTGCACATGTTTGCCTGACATTTCCACTTTTGTTTCAAAATAAAGTCCTCAAGCAACAAGGTGAGGGCTCTGTAAAGGGTAACAGAAGCCTTCCTAGAAACCACCAACCGTGTTGTTTTCAGCTGTGTTCGCGCTGCTGTAATCAGTGGAAGCACTTAGCAGTGATGAGTAGGTACCAGCAAGAAAAAACACCCCATCCTATATGCCATGGCTGTATCTTCCTCCAGACCAACCAATGAATCAAGAACACTGACTGTACCAGAAGGTGAAGGACCAAGAGGGCTGGTGCTTAATTAAGCTGAAGTAAACATGCCCCGGCTCAGGAGCACACTGAAATCACCTCTGTAGCATATATGACAAGAGCAGACAACAGCACAACACCTTCAGACTCTCATATTTCTACCAATTATGACCTGAGCTTTATTCTAATTGCACAAATTGAAGAATGATTAGCAGTTGTGTGGACATTAAATGCCCTGTTGATGTAACCAAACCAGATTTGCTTTATTCATAATGAATACTTAAGGCTATAGCTGTGAACTAGAATGAATCAAAATAGAAATATACATTAAAAACTGAAAGCATCACCTCAGAAACAAGGGGGATGACAATATAGACTTAGTAATAATTTAGAAGTCACACACTTTAACATCAGGCTTTCTAAAAAGGGAGAGGCAGGGACTTTTTTCACGAAACACCATACACCTGCTACAGTATGCTTCTCATCCTTTAGTCTCTAAAATTATCTTTTATGAATCACAGAATGGCCCAGGTTGGGAGGGACCTTAAAGATCACCTAGTTCCAACCACCCTGCCATAGGCAGGGATGTCACACACTAGACCAGGTTACCCATGGCCACATCCAGCCTGGCCTTGAACGCTGTCAGGGATGGGGCATCCACAACCTCTCTGGGCAACCTGTTCCAGTGCCTAACCACCCTCTGGGTAAAGAACCTCCTTCTAATTTCTAGTATGAATACCAACAAAATGCACTCCACTTATTTTTGCATCAGGTTTCTATGTAAAGAATCCATATCCAATTTTACAATAAATTCATATTGTTGCTGAGCCTTATGCATAACTCAAGGTCAGCAAAAGTACAGGGTCAAGTCAGGGACCAGCTCCCATGAGCTGGGAAAGGTGAGCAGTAAGTGCAACCCTAATAGACTGCAGCTGCCTCTGCTACAACAACTTCAGACGCAGTACACTCCCCAACAAACTACCAAACAGTCACCAGCACTCCTGGTGTTGTTTGGAAAGTAAACACTAAGCTACAACTTTAAACATTTTTGCCTCACCTCCCATCTTTCACAGATGCTCCGCTTCACAGCTTATCTCCCAGCTGAATGGTGAGAAATGGGGGACCCCAGACTGGCTGCCAGCCAGTCTTTTCAGCCTTCATTTTTAATACCAGTACCTATGACTACAGTAAATTTACTTGGCCTCCAGTCAACATCATTAACCCTGTAGCAAAGCAACTAACATAAATACAGCTTACAATATACACTTCATAAGAAAGCCATGCATTTTGTCCCAAGCACTTAGTCTAAAAACGATAATCTTGAGAGGTAAGACTCTAGCTGTTAACCAGCTATTTCCCTCTCCCCACAGAGGAAGAAATTGTGATTTACTCTGACAGCAATATACGATGTTACTGTCATTGCAGCTGTTTCAGAATAGCTTTATACTACATTTGTGTTTCAGAACTACCTGCCAGAGCTCTTGTTCAAAACTTTAATCTCTCAATGTATTGTTTCAAGGGAAGCTTTTAGCTTCAACTGTCCGAGTCATCAAGCACACAAAAGAAAACGCATACTTAAAGGTGGATGGTACAACCCCACTTGCTGCATTCAAAATACAATCCATAATCTCCTTCTATGGTGTTTTCCCAGACTGGATGACCAGATTTTGTGCATGCTATTAGACAGCATCACAGCGCTGAAAAATCTCAGAAAAGGTTCCTTAAAACCAGAGACCAGCCAATGCAGCAGATCTTGTTAGATGTTCTCCTCACAGTGGTTTGCAGCTGGTCTCAGGTGCTGTGTGTCTCCAGGTTTTTTTCAGCAAGCAGATCTCTCTCTCTTTCATTTGACTTCAACACAGACCTGCTAAGAGCTTCTTCCCACAGGACTTTTAAACAGGATGTGCACACACATTCACTCATTATTTGTGCATGGTTTACGTGTATATATTTCTACTAAAATGATTCCATGCTTGTATTTGTACAGTTAGCACACTGATTTTCTTTTGAACAGCTCCACCACCATGGTTGTGCTTTGCTTCTACGTTGGAGGCAGTAGAGCAGAGGGGCTGTGCTCCCAGCAGCTGGGCAGGTCTGGAGCTTCTATCCTGCCTCCAAGCACAAGGACTCCTGAGGCCTTGCCAAGTTCCTTCACTCCTGCACCTTACACTCCTCCGCTACAGAAGCAGTGATAGCACTCTGCCTCCCTGACACTACTTTGAGATTTTTTTGTTTTTAAAAAGGCAAAACAAAACCCAAGAAAACATGCACCAGCTATGAAACAGTAAAGAGAACATACTGCTATCTTGAAAACATCAGAAGCCTACTCCATAAAACATAATAAAAATTACTCTGTAAACATTTTCTGGACCAATGTTATTGTTCCATTTCTTAAAATTCCATTAAACCTTTCATTTTAGTATGACAATTTATACTAGCACTTTGGAGAAAAGCTGAAGAACATTTTAATTCAAGTTTTTCCACCTTAAGGAAAGCCTAAAAATATACAGGTTATCTCTTCTAACCCTGTAACAACAGAGGGTCAGCTCTAGCAGAAAAACAAAGAGATAAGAAATCAGAATGGTCATCTATCTGCTGATGGCGCATAAACACTGTATTTATTAGCACTTTTACATAAAGATTTTTAGCGTCACCTCTTTCTCACAGTAGTAATAGCAGAGATGACCATTTCAAAAATGCTGTCATCCAAATATCACAAAACAAAAGAGAACAAATGATATTCCTGTGTAAGATCTAGTTCTCTGCACCTCCTCTGGCACCGAGAGGCTGGCACTCGAGAATAACAACACAGCTTCTGCAATTCATCTCACCTGTCAAAGCCAAGGCAGGACCCGGGACAGAGCGAGCACAGGAGCTGCACTAGGAGGTCCAGCCAATACTCCCCATCTCTCTGCAGCCTGCAGTGGTTCCTCCACTTTGCAGAAGAGGATTCGGTCAGCACTCATCTTCCTAATTACGCACCAACAATTAGCTGGAATCTCGTTGGGCTGTGCATGTCACCTGTTAACAGGGCTCCACGAAAAAGGGCTAAAACTGGATGTGGCAGATGGAGCTATATATCCTGCCCATCTCTGGAGAGCAGATTTGTAATGCAAAACACTGAATTCAAGATGTGACCCATGGATACAAGGAAGCAATCAGAACCAAACTGATTAAACAAGACCCAGGTCCCAGCACAGTGTGCAGAATACTAAGCAGAAAGAGAGGTACCTTGGAAAAGGAAACAAAGTGCACACAGAACCACACATCAGCCAGACCTTCAGCCACTGCGTGACTGCCTCTTCAGGAAAATCAGACTCTTCTGCTAACAACTCACCAATGCCAGGAACCTCTTCATCCCAACCACTCTATTTCAGATACACAAAGATTAAAACCTTGGATTGTTGAGTTGCCTGTTTTATAACAGGGAAGCCTGGGGCAGTTATGCCACAATCCACACAGTCAGATGCAACTGCACTTGTTCCTAAGCACTCCAATTCAGATTTATAGTATCCCAGGTCAGAAGACAAGTCTGGATTATTAGCCCAGTCTCTCTCACAACCCCAGGGACACGATATTTCATGCAGTTACTGTGATCCTGAGCCTGACTCCTGCTTGACTAAACCAAATCTGGATTCAGTACTGGAGGAATGCAGACTTAATGCCTAGGACAGACAACAGGACACAGAGGAGATGCACTAACTCCTTCCCCTCTGCCCTTTCACAAGGCCCCAAGAGAGGCTTTGCTTCCACCTCAAGTACTGCTGACTCCAGCACCCAGTCACACCTTCTTGCTCTGCTTTTCACTGTGATATTAAACAGCATTTTTAAATCTTTGTATTGGGAATTGTGCTTTCCCTTATCAACACTGGTCTGGCCTCACAGACCTCCCACTTGTTTTGCTTCATTGGCTAATGGAAGAGGAGAAGAATTAAATAGCCTCTGAGCGCCTGCAGCTGCTCTTACGAATACTCCACTGACACACACACATGCTTCTCAGCTACAACCCTGCTCAAATAGCCATCAGGAAAACTATAATTTAGATTTCTAACAGCTCTTCCAGTGAAACACAAAAAAACAATCACCCTTGAAGCTGGTTTTGTTCCACTTTTGCTCAGCAAAATGTTTACTCCTCAGAGGGCTGGAAACAGCCTCATAGATTATTTTGCTGTCTTACACCCCCCAGCTACGTGGATGATGTCACGTAGCCTTACAAGGACAAGCATATTCTGACACACACCAAAAAATGAACAAACTAAGCTATAAACAAAGATGGTTTACGTAACCCTTTGTAACCAGTGTAACATCTTTACACTGCCTGGGCCCCACAGCCAAGTTAATTGGTTTTTTATTCAAGGCTCAGGAGAAAAACTTCTGAATGCCAGTACAGTGCTCACCTGCTGACTTACCAAAGCACATTCCAAGCTTCTGCACAGCCTGCATACCCCAGTGACCAACTGTTTGGGGAAAATTCATGTTGTACGCATACATGCACACAAAAAAGAGCAACCTAATAATAAGGATATTTTGAGACACACATATGCCCTCTAGGAGCACATTTCTCGATTTAGGTGAACTGACTTTAGATGTAAAAAGATGCTGTGTCATCCCTTCTCTTCTACTCTTCTTTTACCCTGCCAGTTTCTTTTAAGGATTTAATTTTTCATTGCCTTTCTTGTACCTTAACAGAAAGTTTCTGTTATTCCACCAGATTTTATCCCTTTGTTTGACAAATCTTGCTTCTCCCCCATCCTCCTACCTGTCTCATATGGAATTGCTACAGCTTCCTGTGTGTAACAAAGAAAATGTGTACCTTTATCTTACTATGAAATATGCTGTTTCAACAAACATCAGCACTGCCTGGACATTAGAGTTCAGTGTGTAACTGAAATGAAGAAAATTCATCCCACTCTCCCTCTCAAATGCAAGGAGCCACAGAGCTCACCTCCCCATGCTGTGCTTGCACCGAGATAGTGACAGAGACCAGGTCTAAGGGCAGGGAGCAATGGCTAAAGCCCCCTCATGCTCTCCCACAAAGCACACCAGTGTTTCTGCACTGTGTACAGGATCTGACACTGATGCTTCTACTAGCTGTTGGCTGATGCAATTGTGTTGATATTACACAGGCATATAATAATGTAGTTCTAAAATATCTAACAGTCTTCCTCCTGCACCTAATGAACAGGAAAACCAATGATAATGTACTAATGACTTGCAAATACAATTGCCCAACCTCTTTTTCAAAGGGATGGACCAATACAGTGAAAAAGATATGTAATGATGGTGATGCCCTTGCTCCACAGGTGAGACTTCACGCCTTTGTGCCAGTCACCATCCCAACCTTCCAACCCTACACCAGACAATATTTTAAGTTATTTTGTTGTTGTTGCTCTTTTAAGACATGCCTTAATACTGAACACACTGTCCCACTTCTGCATTCCTGAGCTCTGCTATCTGTAAACAAGACAAGTACTTAGCAATGCAAGTTCAGATCTTTGGATGGTAATTAAAAAGAAAAGTAATATTACAGAGTACAGCAGGACATCTCTCATACAAACAACTCAAAAAATCACCTTTTAATGATAAATCTCACCATCAGGAGCATCAAGCACAGCATGACTGTGCTGAGAGTGCTAGGAATTGGTGAAGATAAGGTGTTTTTTCTTTCTTGAAATTTTTAATAAAAGTGCAGTCATGAGACCAAGTTTACTTTTCCTAGGAAATCTTCAGAATAAAATGATTGCTATTTCTATATCCAGGAGTTTTTCATGTGTATGAGTCTAGTTACTTGAGATTCAGCATAGGTCTGCTCTTGAAGTTAAAAAAGCATGCCTCTACTTCCTCTGCAAGAGTAGGGCAAAATCAGCCAGCATCCATTTAATATGGACAAACATGATTTCAGCATTATTCATCACTCCAATTTTGATAATTAAAAGTATTTCTTAAACTAAAAGGTTTTAAAATCTAACTACCTCCCATTATCTTCCAGTCCTCTAGAAGAAATTAAGTTGATGACCTCCAAGAGATCTAATGGACAACAACAGACTCTTCACAGTCCATCTCAAAACACCAAAGCACTGTTCCCAGTTGTCTCCTCGAATAATATTGACAATAAAATCTAAAGCCAGCCGCCAGTTATGGCATTCTATGGAAAAAGTAACTGTAAGACCTCTTCAAGTTGAAACTTTTATCAACCACGAGTCTTCACTGCAGAGGCAGTATATCCATCTGTTTGGAGGTTACACCCATTTAAACTTTAAATATTTCCAAGAAAAATCTGGAGTTCATCCATAAAGCTTTAAGTAATAACATCACTGGCAAATCACAGAGAATACTACAGAAAGCAAACTGCCCAATACCTACAAAGCAGAAAAAAAACCACAAGGAACTTCTTTCTTTTTAAAAACTTCACTTTATAGTCCAAATACTTTTTTAAGCAAAAATAGGTCAGTACTAGCATTCACACCTTTGAGAGTATAATCACATGCTTGAAGGTAGTAGACAGCTTCTAATTTTTTACTTCAATCCTTTCAAAGCAATAGGAGATTCTTTCAAAAGAACTACAGGACTCCTGCACATCAACAGGGATCACTGCTACTCAGGGTACATACTCTGACTTTTCACAGTAGTCTCTAGAGTAAGATGGCATATTTGTTTCTTGTAGCTGAGACTGTAATTTGCTAATACATCTCCCAGTAACCGCGATGGCTTAAGCAGTTCAGCATCCAAGTCCACTCTAACCTCCCTGCCTGTGTCAACACAGTTTTGTGCAGTGGACCAGATCAGGAAGCAATCCGAGTTAAAAAGTAAGCAAGAGGGGGGAAAAAGAATACAATTCTCTCCAACCTGAAGCAGACTCCTGATTTATTGCCCTGCAGTTAGTGACAAAACAGGTTTGGAGCATGCAGGAGGTGACGGGCAGAGACTGGGGAAGCCCAGACCATCTCTGGAGGAAATGTTCAAACTACAGGTGGCAGTCCTATTACTGCATACTGTGAAGTACTTATTAACCTCTAAGAAAAGATTTCAAGGCAGTATTTTGATTGATTTTTTTTTTTTGGTAAAATAATCTCCAACCCAGGCCCTATGGTTACATTTCAATAACATCAGAAAAAAAATCTTAAAACTTAAGTCCTCTGCAGAAAACAACCTCTAAGGGAAGAGCCAACACTCCACAGACAGAACAGTGCTCCCAACCCATCATCAAAATTTCCAGGAGGTTAAAGCCTTTGCCAGCTCTTCAGGAAGAGGATTTTTTGGCATGTGTTGTGTTCCAGCACAACAGTCAGGACTTCCTGCTTCTCTTTCAGATCAGAGTCACTGACAGTTTCTCATCTTTTATGAGAGACTGACTGAATAAGGAGACTGAAGATTTCAGGATTCACAGCTCCCCTGGACTAGAACTCCTTCAAGCAGCACAGATACATCTCATAAAGACCTATTAATGAGGATAGCCACTCTTTGAAAAGATGCCTTTGAAGATGTGTCTCCTTTCTCAAGCTAGAGCAAAGACTGTGTGCCTCTGTCCTGTCATTTGTCCGGGGAATCACAGCTGACGGCAGTGCAGAGGCAAGACAAATACGACCTGTAATTCCTCAACAAGGAAAACAATGGAGAACAGCCCATGAAGAATGGATTATATTCCTGAAACTTCTTGAAATATTTTCCCATTCATTCTGGGAAAAGGTTCAGAGCAGTGTTCACCAACAGACTCTGACAAGAACAATATGATGTCGCACATGCTTTGCATCCAGTCCTTAAGATGATGCTTCCTGGACAACAAGTGTTCAAGGTAATAAGGCCGTACCTTACAACAAAATACCTGGTTTTATAATAGCTTTAGTAGAACGTGACAAAGTCGCCATAATTAGGGTCCCCATTCCACCTCTCAGATCCTCCAAATACTGGTTGATAGGCAAAAAATAATGATGAAAAATGATATTTGTAAGGTAAAATAAGCAACATGGAGAGTATTTTCTTTCTCTCTTCCTTTAGCAAATGATTAAGTAGAGAGATCAGAGGCTCAGATGTCCACAACATATGTTTAATTCTGCAGGTTTAGTCCTTCCTGGTCAAAAACATTGACATTTTGCTAGATTGGCTTATTGATCAAAATCAGAATACATATCCCAAGTAACTTCTGGTTTGAACCAATGAGATAGTAATCTGACTTGCAACATACTTGTTATTTCTATGTCACCAATGAGTACAGTCTTTATGATCAGCTTCTGAAATCCTCTTTATACAGTCTGGTTCTTCAGCACTGTGTGATCTGTGCTCACAGCAGCACCAAAGTCTCTCCTCTTAAGACACTATTCCCAGTTCAAAACTGTTCCAATGTATTTAAAAACTATACAAGGAAAAGAAAATGAGATGCACTGTACAGCTTTCCTGCACTACATAACTGACCTTAGTAATTTCCATAAACCCCAGTGAGAAGTTACCAGTTTGTCAATCTATTCTCTTCCACATACCAGATTTTGGGAAAACGCATTGAAATGGCTGACTTACTAATTCTGCCCTAGGTACTACTTCAGCAGCAGATGCCATCTAGCCCAAGAGAATAATCTCATTTAAAGGAGCATAATGCAGCTACAAAGCTAGTCTAAATTTAGTACAGATCAACCACCAAGGAAGGAACATTTATGAGGATCTAGGAAAGGTCTGTATTATCAGTACAGATGCAACCCAAATATCCCACCTACACCAACACGAGGTGCTACTATGTGTAAAATAAAATATTGAAACATGGTTATACACAGGGCCTACTATATCTTAGTATGATTTCAGAAAACTCCATTAGGGTCATAAATATAGTGATAGCTGACAAGAAGTTCAACAGAGGGATAGACAGTCTCCCAGTAGGAGAAAATGCTCTTAACAACCACCTGTGGGATTATGAAAATAGGCTACTTAAGTGTCTGCTGCTGTTAGTGATATTGTACTGCCTGCCAGACCTTCAAGAGTTTTCACTTTGCTGGCATGCTTGGAGTGCTTTTTCTTTTATCAAGAGAGTATAAACACTAATCTTTGGGGAGGCCAAACAAAGCAATCTACCCAGCACGGAGAACGGATGCACTCATTAGCCCATGAGAAGCATTAGCAACTTGCAGTATCAGCATGTTACAGGAGAGACAGTCATTGAATCATTACAGTTGTCACTTGTGAGTAAGAGTGGTGTGGACAGGGGTGTCTGACACAAAGACACCACCACCGGAGGACCTCACCACCCACACACAGCAGAGCAGAGGAGATTAAGTGTCATGGGAAGCAAAGGAATCCTGCAAACACACTGCTGAAAGTGTTCAAAGAAAAGAAAATTCTGCCAACCATCCATCACATGTGATTCTTCTCCCTGGTGCTACACATTTTTCTTCTATTTGCACACTAATTTGGGAAATTTTCTTCCTTTACCTGTGAAGCAGCTGCTACACCCAAGTGTTTATGGACTTTACAATTTTTCTCATTCTTTCACCCCATCATGTCACCAGCATAAAGCTCCCTCTTCATTCTAAAATCCTTTATACAACCTTATCAGGTTCACGTGAAGACTTTTGGGACTACCAGTAAAACTCAAGAGCACAAGACGCATTCACTAAAGCCAGGATTACAGCTTGCTTCTTAGGTTTCTAGAAAACAGAGGTTTGAGTGATTAACATGTTGCTTTTCCAAAATTAAATCATTTCAGAGAAACAGTGCTGCTTAGTGAAACTGAGAACTAAGCACTACCAAAAATTAGAGGTAATCATAATGTATATGTAAAGGGCACAGCATTCTGAGTGTAAAACCACCTTTAATTATGTTTTCTGGATTTGTAACACTGACGTCTGAATTCCTAACACTACACTGATATACCACATTAAAACAAACACACCAACAGCTCTATTCTGAATCACCTTGAAGGCTTGAAAACAGAGCTGTGTTTGAACACATTTATCTTTTTTCCTTACACTCTTTCAGCTATTCAGTGACCACAATGTATACTTCTGGAATCATAATTGGTCACCAAAGCAACAGCTTGGATGCCAAAAAGCAGGAGTTCAACTTGACTGCGCAGGGTGGTGGGGAAAGAAAGGTGATCACAATGCCTCCATTGTAGCCTTGATCCTGTAACTCAACCCCACAGCAAACTACAAGTTGTTCATGTGCTGAATCCAAAATGAATAACTTAGAAAGCAACTGAAAATGAGACTTTGTTTTCTTTTAATTTCTGTTCCTCGTACTAATGGCCTTTAATAGGGTCTGGGCATTAATCTTGGGCAGTAACAAGAGAGAGGAGAAAGATCCCTGGCTAGATTTTCATGTCTCCAAGTAGGCGGAAAAAATATGATTAAAAATAAATATATCCTAAACCTCTTTAATCAATTTTCTTGAAGTTGTCTATTTTTCACTTATTATCAACCCTTAGAAAGGGAGGTTTGCCTCACAGTGCACAATGTTGACAGTAGATCTTGAGTTTCTTCCTCATAAGGAAAAAACAGACATTTATGTACCAGAAGCCTTTTCTCACTTCATCAGCTAACCATGGCTGTATGGATGGTGAAAAAATATCGATTCCTTGTTATTTCATTGCTTAAACTCTTACAAAAAGCTTAAGATTCTTTCCAGTTGATATGCTGCTATGAGAAGACAAATACTTATTTGAATTTGAATTAATAATTCAATTGTGACAAATAAATCCTGTCCCAATTAGACCATGGTCACCATGGTCCAGCTGTTACAGACGCAGCACAGCACTGGCAAGCCCAGGGCTGAGGATGAGTATGTTTCACCAGCACCTTTCCTGCGTGCCCATCCCACCCAAGTACCAGCACACTTGGAACACCCCATTGCCTGAGCAACGGTGAATACCCTTCTCCAACAAGCCCATCCACATGGCTCTGATGTTACTACTAGAGAGCAAAGAGGCATGAAGAGAGATGGCACTGTAAGGGCAAGAAAATCCCTCCAGGCAGAGATGAGTAGCAAGCTGGGCACATAGAGAGGAGAGACCCGCGGGGGAAGGATGGGGAGCACCAGGAATGCCAGGGAACTGCCAACTCCAGCACCCTGCCAGCAGTTTTCACAGCTGCCTGGGGTGTAGTGAAAGCACTTCTCTCCTATAGAACCCAGACTAACAGCACAGCTTTGTGAAAGGCACCTAGCTCATGAGATTTTCACTTTCAAAACCTCCAAGCAGCTCCCCAGCTGCTCTTTTAAACCTGCCACTGCTACATGTCACAAACTTCCTCCACTTCCCACCTGTAAGGAGGAGGGTGCAGAAAGAGCAGCAAAAAGCTTCCACTGTAACATTTCAAACCAACAGAGTAAGTCTCACAAAGCAAACAGCATTAACCCTGATGATACTAAGGAACAATACAAAGGATTAAGAGCCAGTCTTGAATTGCCTACAGTTTTTCCTCTGTGAGAATTCTACAGCTGGATACATGTTGAAAGCACACGGCCTTACTAGCAGAGCAAGACAAAAAGCAAAGCGTATTTAATATCTCTGTAACAAGTCTGCAAAAGCCTTGGTATGCACTACAGGCAAAAGGCAGGTCAGATTAGAGTTTCTTAGTTTTCTCTTTGGAATCACCTGAAAAAGATGAGAGTTTTACCTACAGAGATAAGATAACAAGCCATTATCACACTTGTATTAGTAACACTTCATAAAAGATTATATTTGACCTCCTTACAGCTGCATTGAAGAAAGACATCACCACATTACCAAATAACAAAACTGTTAACACCAGCACTCACTGAAATGCTTCATCCATATCTGCCATCCCTAAATACCTCAGAGTCTGCAAATGGGATGGGTTTATTGTTTATAGGCACGTATTCCTTCATTATACTGTAAACCAAGAACAAAGGTCGTGTGTATGTTCTCAGTGAGAGGCAACCATCTAGTCACTCTATGTTCTGTAAACAACAACCATCACTTGAACAATTACCAGTAAACCTTTAGACTTATGCATCTCTTGGCCCTTTTTATATTGGAAAAACATCATTAAAACAGATTAAAACTACTATCCCAGTCAGACCACTTACTTAATGCCTGAAGAAAATGTGTACCTGCAATTCTCTCCTTCAAACCAAATGATAAAAATTGACTGTTACTTCAGACTCTTAATCTTGGAAGAAAATATTCCCTCTAAAATTCCCTCTATTCCCTTTACTAAAACAAGTCTCTCTTCTGTCCATGGCAGGGAGGTTGGAACTAAATGATCTTTAAGGTCCCTTCCAACCCAAACCATTCCAGGATTCAATTAAAATTATGTATTTGCATAATCACTAAATTGTATTAAAGAAACATTTTTAGGATGGATAAATAAAGCAGTTGTATGTTTACAGATATGCTGATTTATATGGAATAACTTTAATAAGAAAAAAAGGCACATGAAGCAGAGTTTTACAATTAACACCTGCTTTATCTTTTTTTTTTTGGAGGATGACATTTAAGCCATAGGCATGTATCAGAGCCCTTTACCTCACAATGCCATTTTCCCCTGGAGCATTCATGTCTCACTTCAACAAAATATCATCACACAAGGGCCTGAAACTAGCTTTACCTGCAGCAGAGAACTCCCAGACTATCAATTTGTAAAAGCACTGGAAAAGCAGCAAGAACAATATTGACAGATGGGTTCTCCCACACTTCCCCTGCAAAAGCCTCTCTGCTCAGGCATCACCTTCCTCACAAATTAGTCTTTGAGGAGTTGATGCATAACAATCCATTTCAGTATTTCAGACCTGGAAAAAGTGGCCATGGGGTATTTCAGGTTTTGGGGTGGGGTTTGGGTTCATTCTTTTTTTTTTTTTTTTCCTCCTCAGTAAACTAAAATTTTGACCATTAATGTTTTCAGGAAAATATAAACTTAGGCAACAATACAATTCACTTCTTTCTCTAGAACTTCAATAACATTTGGGGTTTCTACTCAGTGTATTTGATGTCCAGAGCAGTTTCCAGAACTCTGGAGCTCCAAAACATGAGCAGTGCTCATCCACAACCAGAGCTTAGGGTGTTTGCCCACTGAAGATTTGGCAACTCTGGGGACTGTAGCATCACCAAGCCTACATTTTTTGTTTCAAACTACTTTCATTGCATTTGCACTTTTTCTTCATATGTGAAGTCTTCTTGCAAAGAGGCCTAACTATAGCAGTACAAAATTAAGGACTAAAAGGAAGCAGTATACTATCAACTCAGTTCAACAGGACAGTGGCTGTCCTACTTCCACTTTCCAGGGTGACGCCAGGGACATATTTGGGGTACAGAACCATCCACTCCCACCTTATCTAGAGACTGTGGTTTTAACCTTGAGCTTGCATTTAAATTGAGGGCTCATATTAAACAGCAATGATGCTCCTGACTGCAGGACGTCACAGTCCTTGGCAGCAAAAGGTGCATCAGGTCTGTTGTCATTACCAGGTATGTTTAATTACTGCTATTACCAGCAGCCAGGGAAGGGCTGCAAGGAACCTATTCTTCAAAGGGAAAAGGCAGTGCAGGGCAGTACAGATAATTTCAAAAAGTTCTCAGCCACCTGCAGAATCACTGGAATTAAACAACAATTTTGAAAATGCTCATTTATTCCTCCCAGACCCCACCCATGCACACAGGCACCTATACTGACCATACCACCATGGTATCCCCAGCATCTTCATAACTGTGGTCTGAATGACAAGCCATACAAAGTAAAGACAAAGACATCTAGGCAGAGAGGCAAGCTCATGGGTGGAGCACACAGAACATCTAGACATAAACCCAAACAACACTGCAAACTGTTATTTTTATCTGTATATAAACAGTAGCACACAGAGAACTCCTGCCTTGCTCTTGCTGTAAGTCTATGAGAACTATTAGCACCTCAAAGTAAAATAAATTTCTTAAGAGCCCAACTGAAAACCTGAGGCCCACACCAAAGGTGACCTGAAGAGAACCAGAGTGTAAAACACTCGGCTGTGTGAAGTGCTCCCACAGATACAATTTCCAACCAGCTAGGCCATTGTATAATGGGCACAGCTGCCAACTTCTGCCCTGATGCCAGGAAGCAGCAGAATGTCTGGAATTGGCACTGAATCACTAGCTGGTGCTAGGCACTGCGTTGAAAATGTATATGGCTTGAAAAAATGTAGTTGCCAGGACCAAGAAAAAAATGGGGAAAAAGTGGGGAAAAAATTAGGCCAATTCAGCATTTTAGGAAAATCCCACTTGAGTTTCTGTCCTGATGGTGGCCCTAACCCAGCTCCTGTGACAGCTCTGCCAGGCCAGGAGGTGTGGGAAGACCCTGGCCTCTCCCATGCTTGGAGGCAGCAGGAGTCAGCAGCTGAGAGGGCCTGAGGAAAAAGGTGCCATGGCCAAGGTAGCTCCAGGGACATTCAGATGGGCAAGAGCTCCAGGACTGTTAGGGGAGCCACAGCCCTGTTGCCAAAAATAAGTGCATGTGCTAGAAAACAGATTCAGAGACTCCGTTTCTCTCTTTGCTAGGCTCATTACTTGTTCTGATCTGATTCAGTTTTTCAAAGGACAATGAAAGCTCCTGACTTCCAAAGACATTTTACAGATCTTCTGTGCTTCAAAGTAGGTGGTTATGCTACAAAGAGTTATTCATTCTCCACAGTTGCTGGCCACTGCCATTCCTGTAACAGCATGATACTCATCTAACACATGCAGACACTGATGTGCATTAATTTAATTCACAGGTCCCTCTGGACTGACTTTAACCCTACGCTGCTGCTGCTCCAGTGACAAGAAAAGCTCTGGAGGAGCAATGGAAAGAACTTGCTTCTCCACCTGAAAGCACCCATAATTAGGAAGTGATGGATGTCGCTAGTAAAAGTGAGTGATGTTTTTCAGAAGCTCTCTCATCTGTAACTGCACTGTTTTCAGATAAAATAACCCTTTCTGTCAGGCAGTGTCAGGAATGTCTACAGCCAATCAGTCATTATGCTATCCAGCAAAAAATATGACGTTCTTGTCATAACATCTGTAGCATATGTTGTATCAGCCCTTCTTGTTTGTGTACCTCATCAGTTAGGATCTCCAGCTCCAGCAACACAAATAATTTGTGCTCCTGAGATAGAGATACATTGAAACTTCTACAAAACTCAACCACGTTGCATGGGAAACAGAACTTTGAACGAAATACTTTTTACAGCAGCATAAAATGGGGTTTTTTGCCACCTGGAGTTAATGACTATCAACTAAAACTAGAGAAAGCCCTGCTCACCACTCCTGCATACTGGCTGGCAAAGCAAAACCACCACAAGAAACAGCTTGGAAGAAAGTCAAGAAGATAAGCAGGATCATTTCAAACTTGGGACACCATAAAATTTCACACTGCAGCAACTTCATTTACAAGACTTTAATAAACATTAAACAATGAGCACAAATATCTAACACAATTAACTGCAATTACACATACGGCCTGAAGTCTCTGTGCCACTGTGCAAGTGCCAGGAGAGACTGCCCCAACAGGGAGGATGGGTCAGCTTCGTAACTACATGATCCTACAGACTGTCACAGCTATTATGGTGAATAACACCTCGACTCTCACATCTCTGAACAAGGTTGCCTTGTCAGCTTAATGGCATCAGTTCAAAACCAAACCAAAAAAAACCCCATCAGCATGACAAAGGAAATGGGGACAGATGAGCAAGACAGACCATCAGTCTTTGGGAATGCTTTTTGTGGTCATCTGTCAAGCAGACTGGCAATGTTTTTAAGTGATTAAATCAGAAAACTTAGTGTTGATTTCTCAATATTCTAATCCAGAAAAACAACTGCACTGAATTGCTGCTAAGGCTCATGCAACAGACCACCACTCCAAAGGGCAACATACTCCCCTGCAAGAAGTCACTTTAAAAAACTTCATGGAGCTTGAGAGAGTTAATATATTATTACCTAAAGTCATTCTTGATCTTTAGACACAGCCAACATATTAATACTTAACCACTGTATGTTAGAGATTGCATACCACTATCACAAGCTCATAGCTATTACTTTTATTAAACACTATGAAATAGATGCTGAAGTCACTGGTCACATGCATTCTATTTATTGTGATGGGAAATAATCAGCTTCTCTGATTAGGTACATGTTTATTATATTACAAGGCAACAATCTCCCTTAAGCACCCAATCCAATCCATGTGCTTGATGCAAAGGTTTCTTAAAGGCTATTAATTAAAACACCTGTGCCCTAGAAAACATGCTGGTGCTTCTAACAAAAGCTGAAGCACTTAAATTTAAACATTCCATTACAATGTTTCCTCTCAAAGCCTGATTGAGAAACAAGTGTTTCCATGTTATTAGGACAGAATACTCAAAGGGAAGAGATCTCAGTCATACCTAGCCCTTCTGAACCATTGACTAACATTACCTGGAGGACAGCCACTGACCTGAAAGACCTACCTTTCAAAAATTTCACCCTCTAAAGAAAATGAGGATGAAGGTAGTTTACTGAACGTCAGAATAAAGAAGGTGGGAATGACCTCTGCAGGTCCAAATCCTGCTCAAAGCAGGGCTAGCTCTGAAGTCAGACCATGTTGCCCAGAGCCTTGCCCAGCTGATTCTTGAGTACCTCCAAAGATGCAAGTGCCACAAGCTCTTTGGACACTTGTTCCAGTGCTCTTCCACTGTCAAGTTAATCTTTTGGAACTTCCCTTGCTGCATCCTGGGAACTTTACCTCTTTTACCTTCCCTGTGCTCCACCTGAAGAGTCATATCCAAACGCCAGGCACATCAAGAATGCCTTGGCCAACTCACACCCCCTCAATGTATGGTCCTCTCAGCTGGACACAAGCTCCACATCTAGGGCCTGAGCAGCACTGACACAGCAGAACCACTGCCTTTAATTACACTCCTCTTAATACACTCCAGGGGGAGGTTGTCCTCTCTGCAA
Organism: Galbula dea; assembly: GCA_013399015.1. NCBI lineage: Eukaryota > Metazoa > Chordata > Aves > Piciformes > Galbulidae > Galbula > Galbula dea. The sequence continues at coordinate 5,746,580 of VWZX01004666.1, forward strand.
CTGCTAGCTTGTGCATAGATGGTGATCCAGCACATCTCAAAGCACTCTTCCACAGCTGTGCAACCTAGCCATGTCCTCACCATTTTGTATTTCCTCATTTCAGCTCATTAAGTTAATATGCTGTTGCTTTCCAAACTTTTTTTTTTTAAATCTATCATAGCCATTTGATTCTGAACTGTGCTCCACAATGCCTGAGCTCCCCTCAATTCGGGCTTACTTTCAGATTTACTAAGTACTCTCTTGTTCAAATCAGTAAAGAGAACAGCAAATAAAGCTCAGCCCAAGACAAACAAGGGTGTATTCACATGATCCTTCATGCCATCCCTCTTCCCTCAATTTTCACAGGAAGTTATAGGTAACTACTCTTTAAACATGGTCTTTAAACAGTTATTTGTTTACTGTATAATTAAAAACATGTATTTCCCTATTCTACCAAAATGCCACAAAAGATTTTGTCAAAAGTTAACGAAGTCAAGGTAGTATCAGAGGTACTGCTCCCCCCTGTCCTTTTGATCATCTTATCTTCCAGATTCTTAGAAACTGATTAAAAATTTTGTTCCAATTCTTTAAGCACTGCAGTTTTGAGACTAACGACCGTGTAATTCCCTGGATCTCCCTTTTTCACAGGCAGGTACAGTATTCGTCCTTTTCAATCCTCCAGGACATCTCTTGCTCTTCACAACTTCTAAAAGGTAATTTTAAATGGTTCAAAGGTTGCTGGCTAGTTGCTGATGTACCCTAGGGCAAATTTCATCAGGCTCTGACTATTTGAATACACCTATCTTACCTACTTTTTTTGATCTACCCTTTTCCTACTCTGCACTTTACTCCTATCACTTTGTTCAAATTCATTTTAATTAATGTGAAGACACACTCAAGCAATACAGTAACAACATGAAACCCATTTAGTATTTTATCTTTCAGCTATACTGTTAAAAAAAAACCAAACCAAAACAAACTCAGACTATTCATCTATCATGACTGACTTTTTAGAGATGCAGAACAACATTACAAAAAAGACCCCAAAAACCAAAACAAAACCCCACACCAGGAAAAACCAAAACCAAGCAACCAAACACCAAAAAACCTCAACAACTGAGCCAGAGTGAAGTCTGTGTATGACTTAGACCAACCCTCAGCTGAGATGTCTGAAGGGAAAGCAGTAAGAACGTCAATAAATTCCGTGTCTGCAAAGAAAGATTTAAAGAGAAATTTAACTGCATTTTAGAAGGAACTCTTTCAGTGACTGAACCTGACTGGTTTGGTTTGATATATTAAAAAAAGCCAACACTTCCCTATCAGATAAAACATTTGATAATCAAATGCATGATTTCTTGCACACTGCCTCAGTTATCTAGCACTGATCATTGCCAACGGTAGGGTATTAAATTTGACTGACCACTGGACCAAACCAGCACAGCAAGCCCCACTTCTATGTGAACACAGACAGGTATCTTGAAGCACATTACAATTTTAATGCATTCAGCTGTTCTGGCTATAATTTACCTTTCATCAACTGGAAATTACCATCCTCATGGTTGAGACATGGCAACTTACTATAGGAGCATAGCTAGTCTGCTTCAATGCAAAGCAAAACAGACAGCCTTAGATCATACTCTGCTATTTCTGTTTTGTTTCTCAGCGAAATGAACCAGACATGGCTGTGTGCTGTTACCACATCTCAGCAGAAGCACAGTAACTTCTAAACCCGCTCCTTTCCCATTCTCAAAGATGCATCAGTCTCTGCTCTGTGATCGCCCAGGCAGAAGATGCAACATTCTGGTTGTCATTCTCAAAAGCAGTTAGTGATGTCAATGCCTCTATTTCTAGTGTACCCAACCTGAAATACTTTAAAAGGTCCAATTTTGAGGAAATTATGAATATTCAAAACCTGCTGGGTGGTGGTGGTGGTGGTGTCCTTCCCCCTCAGTATTTAAATCCAGAATGCATTTCCCCTGATGCTTCTACCTACAAAATCCTCTTGCAAGACTGAAATACTAGTCCTAGTCAAAGAGAAGGTGGAAAAATCATTTTCTTTTGCTAGCTGTGATGAAAATGCAACAAATCCACACATTCTTCCAGTTACATAAAATACAGTAGTCAACTCCTGAATATGGATCTGTGAATATTTTCTTCCAGACTGATACAGTGAAAACCTTCTCACGCAAAATACTATAATCAGCTTTCAGTGAAACCTGCTTTACTGGACATAATAACAAAGGTTGATTTCCAGCACTGTCAGGCCAAAAAACCCATGCAGTATTTTCAATCCATGTATGCTTGTACTTGTTCTTGCTACAAATTCAACCATCAGTAATCCCTGTCTTGCTGCCTGCCTCCCCTGAAAAGCAGATTATAATTAGCAGAATCCTTGGAAATCATCCTTGAGTTAACGATGAATAGAAAGAAAGTACAACAGAGAGGAAAAAACAGAGCAGTGAAATACTGACAGTCCCTGCTGCTGTTCCTTATTATATTGCAGGGAAAAATCAGATTATTTTAGTCAGAGGAGTTTGGTATCACATAATTGTTCAACCACAGCTTGGCAAACTCGTTATTTCAGGCCTCTTTGGAAATCCAGAGTTTTGTCTGAAAGTATGATAGGATGCACATCTGCTTGGTGCAGCGCTCTGCCCCCAGGGGCACAGCCACTGCTCGTGCCTGGCATAGCCCCAGGAACCCTAGCACAGTCACAACTGCACAGGCTTTAATCCACCATCCCATTGGGCCCTACTTCAAACCAGAAGTCTAACCAATTGTGGCTGGTTTCAGCCAAGCCTGTGCTGATAGTAGATAGAACGAAACCGAGTTAATTAGAGTTAAATGTATCCTCAAAGGAGATCTCAGGACCAAAACTCCTTATGCACATTAACTTATGTAGCATGTATTTTTAATGAGTTCAGCACTTGTCTCAAGCTTAGAAAACACACACATGGGGTGGCAGCTATTCAAACCCATTGCACCAAAGCACAAGCAAGTGCTGACTCCACGGGATGACAAAAGTCATGTTGCCAATTATGGTAATTCTACCTTTATTGCATAACCCTCAGATAGCTAAATTAATTAAATAGGTAAAATGACAAAACAAAAGCCACCTACAATACTGATTATATAACAGAAAAGGAAATGAAAAAGACCAGAGGGCTAAAGCTTGTGTTCAATTTTGCAAATATGGTTAAATCTTGTAACACCTCCAGCTTCTGCTGATGCTCTTTTTCATAAATACACTTTTGAAAACACACATCCCTGTAGACAGCTAAAGAATATAACTTCAAAGCAGAAGGGAATTTTACTAGTCTGAGTTTGGAACTTTAAACCCCACCCATCCCTCTCTACATGCATTCTCCATCATACACCTGGTCATTTACCAGGTTAATAGCCAGCAGCCATGCCCTTTGGGCTCCAGTATATTGAAACACTCCACTCATTTGTAAGATAAAAGGACTTAGAAAGACACTTAAAATTCTGAAAAAAAATATAGCCATACATGAAGAATGTCGAACTATGCCAGCGGAATCAGCCAATGTCCTTTCAAGGCTGTCCTTAAATACAGCCAGAAAATAGTGTTCACCACATTACAGTGAAAAGTAACAGGTTTTAACACTGCTTTGCACTGAGTATTATTATGTTTCAACCAATGTGGCACTAATACACAATCAAATCACTTTGAATCACATAAGATTTGTGCCAACAGTTTACAGAAATTCATAACCTGCATTACAGAAAACACCTCAAACTAGAACACAGTATCACAACATTTTTTCCAAAATACAAATAAATTTTAAAAAAATATATTTTAAAACTTGTAAGAGGATAGTGTGACCTGATGACAATTGTTTTCTATACTAGAGTCAGGATGAAGAAAACTAATCATGCAGAAGTCTCAGCTTTAACTGTGATTTCAATGTTCAGCTTTCAGTGGTAACGCTGACTGTATAAAAATCCCTCAAACCATTATCACATAAATATACACTATTTCCCTAGCAACAGCCAGTTCAAATTGAAAATTCTGATTATTTTTTTAATGTTTTCACACAGTCTTCACTTTAATAAATGCATTAACTTCAGGACTGTAACATTCAAATGGAAACTTTTAAGTATTTTTGTATATCCCTGAAAGAGCAACCACACAATTTTAGTTTAAATGAATGTCAAAAGACTGCTTCAGGATGCACTGCAGTCTCCAAAGTCCTGAAAACTTAATCTGTATTCTGTTAATCTAGGTTACATTTTATCTTCGGGGGTTCTCCTATAACATCTTTCCTTGATGCTTTAGATTCAGCCCGACACGATTGAAAAGGCTTCCTTTTCTTCCTTCTTCCATTCATCTCAAGAGCAGAAGTACACTTTTTTCCCAGGTTTCCCTGTACTTTCCCTCCCAAATCAGATGGACTTTATTTAAGGAAATTATTTAAAAGAAAAGCCTACAGATAAACTATGACCTAGATCAGGGAGATTCTGCCCAATTTATGTTTAAAAAAATATTTACTTTAAAATATGTTATTGCATGCCACTCAAACTATACTTTCAGCCACATTTTGTATGGACTGAGTCTGTCATTTACTGCCTAAAACCAGAGTTTAGATTAAGAACAATAGAACTTAACAGGGTTGGCTGAAAGCATATGTAACTGCATATACCAGAAAAGAAGTGCCATAAAACTGAGAAGCCCTCAAGGACGATTATTTTGCTGAGGAGCAGCACAACCAAGCTGCCAGCTCAGCTCCTGGGTAACATTGTCACTGCTCTTGGTTCAGTTTTATCACCACACAGCATCCTCTCAGGGGGGTGTCCATCTCCAGCCTAACTCTGTTCTAAGATGCTTCCAAATGCAAAATAAAACTAGATGTACATGATTAGTTAAGAAATATCATCCTAAAGATGACAGAGAATCTCCTATAATTCAGACACTGTCTGTGTTTGAATCTTATTGATTTAACCCATCCCTGGGATGCACTCAGCCCACTGCCAGTCTGGTTTCATGTTGATGAATCCATGGCCAGGTGAGCCTGCAAAGGGTAAGAATCTGGTTGGGAACAGGAGATCTGACCTGGCTGTACCTTGATTACTTGGCACCCCCTCATGTCCCCTCTCTCCTGAGCTATGAGAGAAGGGAATGCAGTGTTCAAACTCCACTCTTCAGTGGGCACAGCAGACCAGAACCTTTCTTCTCACACATGCATCCAAACACAATCTTTCCAACCCCAGGTTCACCTTTGAGGAAAACCAAGCATGCAATATGCCACACCAAGAGGTACTTCCCTACCCTGCTGTTTCTACGCAACATGAGGCTTCTGAGACCAGCCCTCCCCTTCCTGCTGTCTTTCCGTAACCTCTCAGACAGCACATCCCAAAACCTGACCATCGCCTCCTACAATGTGTGCCATTGCCTGACCCAACACCATCCATGTCTGGTAGGATATTCTCCAAAAGGCTCTGAAACCCAAAGCTCTCTTAAGAGGCTTTTCTCCACTTCCTGGGACCACACCAGCAGTACGTTTAAACACATGTACGCAAAGACCTACCTACTGTAAGTGCTTTGATCTCCACTTAAGCAACATGACCGGTTCCTTGTTTTAGAGAAATCTTGTTTGTTTCAAGCATCAGCATCTTAGCTAATGAATTTTCACTTCCCTTCTACACCCCACAAATACTGGGCTGAGTAATGTATAGCCTAATTGAATGCTAAAGTCACTGGCCAGCTCTTTAATCTTGTTTAGTACATTTTGAGACAGTTCATGAGTCATTAGGGCTTCATTCTTGGGGAAAAGAGACATGTAATATACATTAATAAAGAGCATCAGTGTAATCCAACATGTGTATTTTACAGATTATAAAATTAGAAAGATGGCACTAAATATTTCTTTTCTATGTTAAAATTTTAATAATGTTGCTTATTTTAATATACAATAAAAACATTTAATTGTCAGAGCCTGCTAGTGTCTTCATAATTTATAATGTTGCTGTAGCTCTAAGAAAACTCCTTAACCAGTAAAAGTCTCAGTTTAAATACCAACTTGAAGGGAAAGAAGGGTTCAAGGAAAGCCTGCCTTAAAATTCCTTACTTAAAGAAGGGTAAAAAAATATTTTTTAACTCATGATATTTGGGTTTATGATGTCAATCGTAATTCAGTGGGTGCTCACATGTCAGGAACTCTCCAACACTTTTGAAAGGGATCAGCATTACTAATCAGGCGCTGAAATACAATTTCTGGGAGAATCTGGGAGCTCAAAGCTGAACATTTTAGCTGGCTTGGAAAGACCTTTGAAAAATAAACAGTAATTATATATAAGTGTGCTTGAGAAACTTTACACCTGTCTTGACATGAATCAGATCTTTGCAGGGATGATGAAATTCTTAGCATTGCTTTAGGTGATTGGGATGGCATTAACTTAGGCAGGGTAAGAATTCAACAGGCACAAGCCTAGACAGGTAGGATAAAGTAGTTACTGACTCAGAAAAGCATGACAGCTTATCTGCTGAAAGTCTAAACATGTTAATCATTTAACAAACAGATCTGCTGATATTTTTAGAAAGACATTTCAACTCCTAAGTAACAATGTTAAAAAAAGGACACCAGTAACTCTGATCAGATCTTCCCCAAAAACAAAAACCAAAGACAAGTAGCCAGGGTTTGGGATTAGGACAATAAAGATGTTGCTGGCAATCAGTGTCTGACTGCTGGCTATGCTACAGACTCCTCCTGCAACCTTTATCTCCTTGTGCCTCAGTTCCCAGTCAGTAAAATGAAACAATAACATTTCCTTACCTCACAGGAACGTTTTCAGAATAAATCCATAAATGCCTGGGAGACACTGAGACACCACTGTGACAGAGGCCATAAAAATACCTAGGAAAAAAGAAATAAACATAAGTCTCGTAAGTGACAATAACAACAGACATTCACAGATTAAACATAAAGCAAAGGTTAAAACTTCACTTAACGGCATGAATTCTCCATCATGGGGAAGAAATGGTTTGGTTGAACACAAATTCCCTTCCAGATGCTTTTAAAACCATGATAGCAAGGGACACTTTCCCCTTTCCTACTTGGACATGATGCAGTCACAATAATCCATCACCAGATACAGATGATAAAGGTATTTCCCTTACAGATCACTAGCTCAGGCTCTTCATTACAAGTATGACATCCAAGAACCCAAATCACAGCGACAGACCCCAACATACTGATAATGCTCTTCCTCAAATCTCCACACGATACCTACTGCAGAAGTGAAATCCTCCAATAGTTAAGAAAACTTCTAATTTTCAGCCTAACATTTATTCCTGAAAAGCTTTTATTCATTTGTTTTCACGCCAACATTGATCCAGCAGCTTAAACTGCTTTTCCCTATCCCTGAAGTTTATTTCCCTGACGATAAAAATTAATTACACCACCTCTTTGTCAGGGCTCATTTTAGTGCCCAAATGAAGCAAGTTCTTGGAGTTTGTTCTCACATGACTACCCATCCTTGAGATCACCTGCCTCCTCTGTTACCCCACTTCACCATCTCAGCCCAGCATCATCCTTGCATCTCACTGTCACACTGTGACTGCACAAAGTAAAGCTGTGTTTCTCCAGCATCTCCAGCGGGTAGTAGAGTTACTACCAAGGATTGGAAAGCAGAACAAGGTCACTGCTAAATCTTGTGTACCACATTGGGGGGTGCAGATTAAAAGGCTGCACCTGCAGGGAGAAGCAGACAGGACAGGTGACCCTAAACCCCTCTCGTCCTATCCTTCTCAAAGGAAAAGACTCTTTCTCCTAATACCTCCTTAAGGTCATGACCCTGCATGCTATCACCACAGAGATACCTCCCACTTCTACTGCTCTGGGTCTCAAGCTCTCTCTGAAAGACATCTTGACCCTTCACGGCCCTGACTGTGTACCTCCTATCAATCCTACCTGCAGCGCTCTGAGCCCTCAGGGCACTGATCCATGGTGCCAGGGACATTACAGGGAAACGTGCATGGTCTCCCCAAAACACACCTTCTACCTTCAGTGTCAACTCAGCTTAGTCGACTCTTCATGGCTTGAGCTCAATTACACTGTTAAGTGTTCTTTAATGTGAGCCAAATGACTACAACCCCCAGAAGGATAAGTGATTCAAAATTATGCAAATACATGGAATGCATTATTTAGTCTTTATCATTTACAAAGTACTCATTTCGTAAACAGTTTCAGCACTCTTTCAGCGTGTGGCACTACCCTGAAATCCAGATCTCTGACAGTTGCTGTGTCATGCACCAACCACATCCTTGGTGGGAGAGGGAAGGAATGTCACTGGTATGCTCCAGCTCTGAGGTAGGAATGGGGCTAAGACAGCCTGCTCCCCACACTTATGGATACCTCCACCTATCTTTTCACACATACACACCTCGCAGACCCTCTCTCACCCCCTCATAACTCGAGGTGAACAGGACAATAAAAATATCCTTGTTTGTTTTGTTTTGTCTGTTTGTCTTCCGTTTCTGAGGAGAGAGGGCATTTCCCTTCCTCCTGGCACAGTGAGTGGAACCAGCTTGGGAACTAGTCAGACAAGGGCCAGAGCTGGTAGGAGAAGAACAGCAAGTTCACCCCTTCTGCTGGCAGTCTGCTGCCAGATCAGACAGGATGTATTGGAAACCTCAGCCCAGGGAACCAGAATATGCTCACCTCTCCAAGGACTCAGATCCATTTAAAACAGCTCTAATAACCTTCACAAACAAATATATTATGCAATTTTATGTTATGCAGCATTGACTTCAATGACTCTGTAGCAGTGCTTACTCTACTATATTTACTTCTGGCAAACACGGGCAGCAGTCACTGCAGTCATTCAGAGTGTGCTCCTGTTTTAAACCTGGAGGTCTTATTCTGCCAATTTTTACGCACAGCATTGTGCAATATGTTTTTCATAACTTTGATCACATTGTCCCTCTTTCTTCTGTCTCTGCAGCTCCCTTGTCTAAGACACATAATTTTTTTTTGGCTCTCATATATATTAGTGTTGATTTTCTGCCCCAGCACCTCTCCCTCGGCTTCAGGTCACCAGCTCCCACCTTCAGCTGTCCCATATTGCAAGTTCCTGTCCCTCAGGTCAGAATTTTAGAAAAGTATCCTGACACTTCCTGGTGTCCTGGGATTTGAGGAAAGCCCTCTTCTAGGCATGCACACATCCCACCTAGATGGCCATGACCAAAACTAACACAATAAATAAATAGAACCTAGACAGCACAAATCTGTTCTCTCTCTTTGCCCACAACTAACATGATGACCATTTCGGTACTGGCTATTTTTGCTCTCTTCATCAGTGCCAAGGGTTAGGGCTTGAGCTAGCCACTAAACAAGTGACAGACACTCTATTAATCCCTCTCCCTCCCCAAAGGGGAACAGAAAGGGAATAGAGATTTATGGATTAGAAAATAAAGCAAATTGCTTAAATGAAAATTACAATAAAATTAAATATATACAAAATCAATATTGAACCCAAAGGCCACCATCACCACTGGTGTTGTAGCAGAAGTCCCAGACTGGACTCAGTGGCAGACAGGAACCATATTCGATAATTCACAGATAGGAATTGAAGGCAAGAACGGACAGCATCCTCCTTGGATGCTGGCCACTGAAGAAGAGAGCTTGAAGCTTGTGATCCCTCAGCTTTCTACTGAATATGATGTGTATGGAACAGAATACATAATTAGTCAGTTTAGGATCACCTATTCTGCCTGCTCCTCCCTGCAGGTACAACCTTTAACTCTGCGCTCCCCAATGTGGCACACAAGATTCAGTAGTGACCTTGCTTTGCACAGCAATCCTTGTTAGTAACTCTATAAACATCGTGTGTTGTCACTACTAGAAGCAGGTGCTGTCTGCAAAAACATGCTGTTAACTTCAGAAAATACAGTTACTTAGAAGAGACTTTGCTAAAAAGTAAAATCACTGAACAGAATTAGTTCTGTTCTAACTCAAACCAGAACAATCAGCTAGTCTTTGTTGCAAGAATAGCAATCACATCTGAGTGGAAGCCATCCAGCAGTAAGTGGTTTGTTAAATCCCAGGACACACTGTATATAGAGAAGGAGACTAAAGCTGTTTAAAGAGCAATCCTTTATGAAATGCACAAAAATGCTTAAAAATTCTGTAAGTCAGCAATTTAAATTAATATCCTCCCTTAAACATTTTGGTCTCTACTGCTAATTGTTACACTGGTTTTTTATGTATTTCTTCTGAATTTGTTCTTTGAAAACCCTATGGAATTTCCTATAATTCTAACACACAGTTGCAGTCATCCATGCATGTATTTCACTAAAAAATGCCTTCCTCTCAAAGCATAAGTAGATCTTGCATCTGCATTGTAGGGGCAGTTCAACTATTCTCATCTACACCACAGTGGTAATATCGCCAGAAAAGGAAGGGGGAACCACCACTGGCAAAGAATATTTTCTACACTGGAAATATTAAGACAGAGAAAAGAATTTTAAGCTGAGGTTAGAAAATAGTCTCGGTCATACCAAGCACTGTTTAATAAGCCATTTAAGACCCCTGAAAACCCCTGCCCCAACAAGACGTGTACACACTGATCGCTTATATACTCCAAATTTCTTTGCATCTGTTGTCTGACATGTACATTTAAAATTTTACACTGATTCAGTTTGGGGTGTGATAGCCAACCTTATAAAAAGATGTTCTGCTTATACAGCAAAAGGGCATATAAACATGAGGCATGTGCTGTTTAGGATTAAAAATTAACAAAAAAATTAACTCATCAGTGACAAAAGTGGTAATGGCAGTTCACTGTAGATAACCTCCTCCGTGAAGTATGCTGCAGTGTCCACCACGCTAATTCAGGTTGTTAGAAGCCTGAAATAGCTAAGGAGAGACCATACCAATAGGATTTTAACACTCCAAATTATATACAGCTTCCTCTCTCCTGCAAGTTAAACTCAAGGCCAGCAAGAGCAGCGGAGAGGGTGCGAGAGCTGCAATACTGCACATCACCCTGCAGTGTCCTGGGAAAAGATCACAGCTCCCACAGTTGCAACGTGACATGTCTTCATCCAAAAGCATGAGCACTGCTGCCACAGTTTTTGCCAGTTTCCATGTGTCAAGGCCAGAAGAATATTTTCCGAAACTCTTCAAGGCTGCTTTTTAACCTACATGCCAGTATTTACTGAACAGACAACACCAGTAGCCATGAGCATTTCATGTAGCAGTGACAACAGCAAGGAATTCCTTGTTTCTTGGTAAGCTCCCATGCTGGCTGACACAGCAAGAGGCACTACAAGAGGTCAAGAAAAGCCACAACTCATCACAAGAAAATGGCAAATTGTGAAAAACCTGTATCACAAGGTTAGCTGCCCAGATACAGCTTTAATAGAGCTCCATAAATACCTTAGTCTAACACTGACAGAGGTTAAAAACCTATTATCTTTCCGAAATGACAGTGTGAACATATGTTCAATCAGACACCCCGCCCCACCAAGCTACAAAGTAGATTCTGCTCTTTCAGTTCTACAAATACAAACCACAGGGAGCATTTTTAAATGAAAGCATTATGAAGATTGCATTAGGCAAGTCTGATCTACTGTAAAACGCTCACACACATTAAGAAGCAGAACCACCTTTAACACCTGCTTTCTCTTCAAACACAGCATCTCTGTGCATGGCTTGGTTCTTAATGGGATGAAATCTCAAGCTAAATTGCATGGCTTAGTCCACCAGAAAACAATACTTTAAATGTTTGGGACTTTGTGGCTCACTAATACCGAACTGGTGGAATATGCTTCTACAAGCATATACTCAGTTACAGTACTCTGCTGGCTGCCATCCCACAACATGCCTCTGCACAGCAGAGGAAGTCTTCAGCCCAGTGTGAAATGTTGCGACACAAGAGGAGATGGGGCAGCTGGAAAAGGACTGCGCAATCCAGGAAGTGTTGAAATTCATCATAATACATATTCACAAGCAGACTGATTTGTTTTCTTACCAATAGCACAATGTTATTAACAAATATTAATTAGTTTCTAAATACCACCTGTTACTCAGCCCTCCCCTCTGCCACTCCCTGGCTTTGGAGGCTTGCAGCCCCTCCACGCTGCTCAGAGATTTAATGATGTTTCGACTTCCACAGCTCACTCAGCTACTGGGAGGAGAGGCAAGGAATAATTACTTAGGTCTTTCTCTGCCACCCTCTCTTGAGGAAGAAACGAGCAGCTTTAATGGCCTCTGAAGGGAGCCTGGTCCAGCGTGGCTCAGATGGGAAGGATGACAACTGCACTAGTAGGTTTTGGAGCAGAGAGTGGTTTTAAAGATCTAAACTTCAAAGATCCCACCGAGGGAAGAGTTCAAACTCAAACACTCTCCCCACTGGAGGGAGGAAAGCTTCTAATGCAATCACTCACATTTCCAACAATCGCTCACACTTTAGACAGAGTTGAGGCACCAAGAATTGCCTGTCACATCCTACAGTATAAATAAATCTCAGTCTGCCAAGAGGAAAGCTGTTACAAACCAAGCAGTTTTTCTTTAGATTTCTTTAGATCACTTTCTCAAAGGGTCTCTCTAAAGGTAAGAGGAACAGGTTTACCAGACAGTCAACACAGGATTCCTCCTCCCCACTAGCAATGGCAAATATGTTCCCTCTTCTTTCTAATTTTAAGCATCACCCATAATATGGGAATGTTGGGCACAGCATTGATGGAATTGGGAAAAGCACTGATAAAATGCATGAGTTGGCAGCACCCTAAAGGCTGAAGAAGTGACACAGGTGAATGACTCTTACAAACCCTGGATGTAAGATCCCTCAGACCTCTGAAACACACTCATCCTGCCTGCTGTCAAGCAGAGACAAGTGGAGAGGATAAGCTTGTCTTGGTGAATCCAAATACAAATGAAAATAGGAATGGGACTAACTTCTTTAGTCCAGGTTTACACCTAGCCCCACTGGAAGACATGAACCTGAAACATCCTCCTCGCAGATGCAGCAAAAAGACTCAAGCTCCACAATTCAGCATTTGGCATTGTCACTCTCTTAGGAAGGTGTTGCCTTTTCAGTGCAGATGCAGCATGAAGGTTGTTATCCCACAGCTGACAGGCTTGATACCAAGGCACAGGCATCAGCCCGTACACTTCCCATGGAGGAGACAATTTATTCAATACACCTTTCTACAACATCAGATTTTTCTTACCAGGTAGACAGCATGATTTCACTGGCATAGTCCAGTCTGAATACTACTGAACAGGGGTTTTTTTAAGATCTTATGCATCACACCATCAGCTCTACAGAACAGCTACAGAGTAGAATGAGTACAAAGTAGCAGATTTAAGGCAAAAATCAGAGCATTTTTTGCTGGGAAATGTAAACTACAGGACAATTTAACCTTGTCCTTCTTAAATATGGAGCCAGGGCTTGCTATCCTAAAACTTCTAATAGAAAACAAAAATCTCTGCAATAGTGCCTGCAGACAGCAATAATTCAGAACTATCAGGATTTTTTCTTTGAGAGAGAGAGGTTGGTTAGCCTCATGTTCAAATTCCTAAGATCATAAAACTCGCAAGTGCAGCAGTCATTTTCTTAGTGACTGACAAACATTGTGCTGAATTTCTTCGGGACTTGAATGGCTGAACCTAAAGTTAAGCTTCACTAGAGCTATATTTAGTTCTGTACAAATACAAATTAGGAAACACTTTCTTCCCAGTCACTAATGCACTGTGACAGGAAACAATTATTTGCTCAGTGTCTAATGTTACCTTTAGTGAATATCTGACTTACAGAAAAGGTATAATAAAGAACCAAGCTGATATTCTGCAAATCAGTGAGAAAATTAATTTTAAGAGACGAAGAAACATTTGATTTGTACACATCTGAGTTACACTGGTCTTAGCTATGCAGACAGAGTTAGTGTTGAGGCCTCTTTTACTCTGATACTAAACTACAAAGTGAATTTGTTTTCAGAATTGTACACTAATTTGTTCAAGAAGTCTGTGGATAGCTAAAGAATAGCATGGTTTCTCCAAAGTGTAAAACAGTGCTGGGCAGAAGGACAGAGCAACTAAAGAATCCATCTTTTATGATTTCAAGTGCCAGTTTATCTCCACGGAAAAATGGAATTCTGGGTCACAAGGGAGCTCTCAGCTCAATCACTTTAGACTTTAATGTCTACAAGACAACAAAATGCATGATTCAAATGAAGGGCTAGCTAGACCATGAGGTACCAAACCATGATTGTACAGAAGAATCCCACGTGATTCAAAAGTGTTCAAAAGGGCTGCTGCACTTGAAAAATCCTACGTATGTAGCCAAGAAATCCTGCTCCTACCCACTGCAGCAAGAATGCTAACCAACAAGCTTGGTGTTTCCAAGACATCTAACACAGCATCCTAAAACACTAAGGAAGTTAGAAAGCATACAACACCACAGCAAAACATGTCCTGTCTTTTGGCATCAATGAGCAAGTATTTGCCGGACCCTTTACCATACTGAGTCATACGAGTATTTCTAGAGCTGGAGGAGTTGGCATTTCATGCTTGGCTGAAGTGATTAAGACTCAGTATAACCAGAGAGACATAGTAAGTATCTGAGTCCTGATGAGCTGATGACCTTTTCAGTTACAGAGCTCTTTGATTTGGAAGGCAGATGAGCACTTGGCACCATTGGAGAGACCACCAATACCTGAGACTTTTTTAGCCAAAGCAGGGCTACTAATATAAACGCAAGGCTTTGCCTAAGCTTCCAAAGCTTTCTTCTGGTGGAATTGAAGGGGGAAAAAAAAAAAAAAAAGGAGCTGATAAACATTTGGTTTCTTAGTAGTGTTTTGTGAAAGATTATCTGTTATTTTGGCAGTAGATTCTCAGCAACAGGTCAAAGACAGAAACGTGAGTTCTGGGCACAAAGCAAACAAGCTTCTCACCATAAGACAAAAAAATTCTTACAAGACTTCAATTTTGAACAATCTCTCTTACTTATACAGACCTAAGTGTGGCTTACCTTGATGAACAAGTTATAAGGATTAGCAAGGAGAAGTGACACCTCTGCTACTTCCACCCATATGAAATCTAGCAACATTGTTTATATGCTTTATCTTCTTTTAAGAATCCTCTGGCAAGGTGAAAAAATGCACTCCCCAAACACCTGTAAGGTCAAGTGCATCAAAACTTCTCACAGGAGCTCAGCAGCAGCCAGAGTTGCAAATCAAAGATGTCTGTTTAGGTGTGTCCTTGCACCCAACTGAGATATTCAGTAGGCATAATATTTTGCTTTGGAGAACGCAAGATTTGACCAGAAATTTTACTTCCAATGCCCATAAGGTCCCTGTCTGTGTTTTACTTGCTGCACTTTTACTGTAACAAGGCAATTGCTACAGTGCTTTCTATACTGATCAGCAAAACCAGCATAGGCAAGTTACAGTCTTTGACTTCAGGACTGCTGTGGGGAGGGGTGCTAAACTTTTTCAGATATATCCAACTAACGCACTACTGTTTTATCCAAACACAGCTGAACATCTCACCCCCATTCTCAATACTGTCAAAGGCACAGGAACAATCACAAATCTGTACTGGAAGGATAGACAGAAGTCCATGGTTGATATGCAGCCCACAGTTCTTGCTGAGTACTGAAGGGCAGCAGCTACGTTGTTCAGAGATGCACCAGATTAAAGACTTTTCTCTACTTCAGTGGTACTGACACAGCCAGATTGGTAGGCCAACAGAGGCACAAGCTTGATAAAACAAGATGTGGCTGAAGCTCTTCATGCATCTGATGCAATCTTGGCGTATTTTCTCACTGCTCTACTGTTATTCCTGTACACACAACACTACAGCAATTCTCTCTGGAACTAAACAGAAATAGTCTGTCAAAATTTTCTGAAGAGAGCAGACTGGACTTTAAGCGGTCAAGCACACATAGACCACATTCACCTTCTAGTTGCCTAGAACCTTTTATTAAGTTACAGTATGACTCTGTGCTTCTCCTTGGGTGTTCTCTCAAAAAGGGAGGACAGAGCAAAACAAGGCTTTGGGTTGGAACAAGATGAACAATTTCCCTGGAACAGGGAAAACTCATTTCTCACCTTCTCCCACTCCCCTAAAGATTCATCCAGTTGTCCTCTTTATCACAGTCCTATAATAATCAGAAGGAGAAGACAGAACCTCCTTTCTGATATGGGTTGCCACATGGCACCTCCTCTCTCCCCTCAAAGAGTATTGAGCTTTTAAACAAAGACAACGTGAATGCAGTCTTCAAGAGTTTACAGAATGAGGAGATGTGGATGACAGGTACATAGATTACCATTAACTATTAAGTAACCAAAGGGATAAAGACATTTGTTTTAGGAATTAAGAGTAGCTAATTATTACAAATTAGGATTAGTTATTCTTGTTAAGAAAATTACTACGCAGTAGTCTGTTAAGACTACTGTGACTACACTGAATAGGATGCTTGAGCAACAGCTTGTCTCATTCAAAGCACTCATTCCCTCAGCTGCCAGCCCAACCACAGTCTGCCAAGGGTAAAGCAGAAGGAATATTTCATTCTACATACAGGAACTCAAAATCCCAGCTCTTCACATTGTGTAAGACATGGTAACAGTGTTTCTTGAGAAAAAAACTGCTCTGATACCCATCTAGCCTAGAAAAGAGAAAAGGAGCAGAACATGTTACTGCTGCCTTGTCCAGAGTAAGCGAGAAAGAAGCACTCTCCAAGCACTGCTCGGCGGTTCCCCGCCTCCTCTGTTGCAAGGTTCCCTTCAATGCTACATCAGACAGACTCCTCTACAGCACAGGCTGAAGGGAGTCTAGAGGATTTTGAAGTTTTCTAGAATGAGAGAACACACCGGTATCTTATCAATACCAGAAGAGCCAAACACTTCTACCATAGGGGTAGAGAAGTGAAACTGAGATAGTAAAACATCCAAACAAGTACACTACTACACAAACTTGCCATAGTGCCACCAATATAATAGACAGCATGAAGTCAGCACTAGGGTTGTTCTTTGAAGATTAGTGGATTTCAGCCTTCTTTGGTTGCCCAACAGCTTACTTCACAGGACAGTAAATTCTGACCATAATGGAAAAAATACTTTTATGTTCTGAGAAACAAATGTTACGAAGTTATTGTGAAAATACACAATGGAAAGATTTGTTTCTTTTTAGTCCATTGCAGTTTGTTGCATCAGACTCTCACAACAGGACAATCTTCGAGTAGCTAACGTTAACATCTTGCTACAGCATAAATCCAAGAAAAGCAATAAACAGGATGAAGGAAACTTGAAGAGGAACTATTAGATCAAGTTCACATTAGTGTTGCCTGAAATGTGTGCTCTATTGCACTGAAGAGCTGACGTTTACCTGTTTCTCTACAAGGCTTCAACACAAAGCCCAAAGACCTGTAAGAATGCATTAGCATTGGAGAATTATCAACAATATCCAAATGGTAAACAACTACCACCAGCAAACCCTCATCCTAAATACAATCAAGCTTTCTTAACACCTCTAAAAAACAAACTACTTTTTCCTTTCCCCTCCTTTAAATCGGTAAGACAAAAATTAGAAATAAAATAGTATCAATCTGCATGAACTCAAAAGGTTTTTTAGCAGCAGCAGTTGCAGTATCTTCCCAGACAAGAGCTGGAATTGCAATAATCATTCAGATTAGAATATCCTATCCCTGACAAATGACTGAAGGTGAGCTGCAGCTTAAAGAAAAACAAAACAAAACAAAAAGTGCTTAAAGTGAAAACAGATGAACAGAATATATCACACATCCATTAGTACAGAGCATCTATTATAGATGTATATTAAATGTGGATGGATATACTAACAAAATCTAGACAAGAATATTTTAAAACAAAGAATGAGCTTTCCCTACTCCCATAACAGAATTATCATGAGTTAGAATCCCCTGTGAGTGATCTGCTATAACAGAAAGCACTAAAATAAAGAGCACTTTTAAAAGTTATTTACAATACAAACACCATTTTTTGCTTAGTAAAAAAAAGCCAAAATCATCTCTTGGAGCTGCCTGTATTTCTTTTTTATATATTTGAATAGAGCACACCAAAAAATGGAACATATTGATAATAGTAAAATAAATGCATTGCATATCCATTTTGCTCTACAATTCCACCTTTACACCATCAGTCACTGAAATATTTGTGTCTTCTGAAACTCATAGAAAACTGAAGGTGATGCCAAACCTAACCTACACTACAACACAGATTTCCACATTAATTATAGAGGCTATATCAGCAATACATATCTACAAGTTTATTAACAGTACCAAATAGTATGGTAATGATAGTGACCAACTATGGATAGCCAGAGGTCTTATTTGTTGTAATGACAAATACAAAAAATTGTAATTTCTTGTAATTCAAGGTCCCTTCCAACTCCTAACATTCTGTGATTCTGTGTGTAATCCTGTAACACACTTATTCAAGCGACAATGAATAAAAGAAACTCAGATACATGAATTTGTCTTTTCACATTTTGAAGGCTTTTTCCTTGAGAAGCAAAACATTTACTTGAAACATATATAAATGTATTGAAGTACTTAATAAAAATTAGGTTTATGTTTCTAAAGCACTACAACATATTTCATATATTTATAAATATGCAAAAGATTATAATGAATTTATATATCAAAAGTATTCAAATTTAACATACGTTCAAGAAAACTAAATTTGCCTCTCATGTCTTCGAGAGAGGCAAAGCGCTAAGCTAAACAACTGAAAGTAATGCACTAAACCAACTCTAAATAGTGATTGACCTTTTGGCTAATGTAGAAATAGCTTTTTTCCTAATTTCAGTTTATTCAGTTAATTCAATTCAATGATTTGATTTGCTCAAAGTAAGAAATCAATTAAGAAATAACACAGCACAAAGATCTGTTTTCATTTTCAATCTAGAAATAAACATTAAGTTCAAGGGGATGATATCTACAATTTAGAATATCCTCCAGGGCCAAAACCATTTTCCAGTCACTATCCAGAATTAACATCCATAACTATTTTAAATCTTAAAAGCACTCCCTTGCAAATTCAAACGCAAAATGCAGTGTCTGCTTTTGATTTATGTATCCAGTAAATTTGAAAAAAACATAGTTAACAATTTAATATTGTTTCACACACTTTAACTGAATTCAAATTTTAACATCAACACAACTATATATTCAGTACTCAATATATGTTAAACAAGTATTTTACTAACAAAAATATGAGCATAAAGTACCTGAATGCTTATTTGACATAGTTAGACAATTGTAACATATGCTTATAATGTTGACAAAAGATGTTACCTTACTGTAAAAGCTGTACTTAGCAGCAAATCAAGGCAATCTAATAATTACCAAACTACTAATAATTAACCTCTCCTTTGAGAAATGTAACAAAGCAAGATCAAAGTGACTGATTTACATCAAGGTTTCTGCTTGATTTACATCATTATTTAAATCATGTTTCAGAGAATGAAGTATTTATTACAAAGTTAAAAAAAAAGAGGGGAAAGATTTAATGAACCCTGACAACGACCTCTATTTTTAGCCTCATCCCAAATTCACCACGGATTTGGCAGAAAAATTCCTGAAGGTTCTTGAGCTACCCTGTTGGTTTTGTAGCTGATGAGTTTTAATTTCAGAATATTCAGATGGGGTAAAACTCAAGAATGAGTTATTTTATAATTACTTGGGAGCTGGAAAGGCTGTAAAACTTGGATAGATTCCAGCACACCCCTAACCATGCTACGATCATGTTCCTGCTGGTGAACGAAGCCTCCGAAGAACCTCCTACTCATCTGTGCACCAACAAGTAACATCTTAACGGTACCTCAGAGCCTACAGTGGGACTAAGCAAAGCATCTCAGAACTCTGACGCAATCTTTTACTTATGAGGGAAGTAAGGCTTATCTCAGTCATGGTATTCCTCCTTTATTACCAGAAGTAAAGAATTATGAGAAACATACAAAGTTAATGCAGACAAATTATTTTTTTTTTTTATCTCACTAGTATTTTAATTAAAACCTTTTGTCATGTCTTTTAAGCAAGTTCAAAGTGTTGCAATGCAGTAGCAATAGGAACACAGAAGTCTTGTTGTACTTGGGGAAGAAAAAAAGTTTTCAGCTTTTACCGAATCAGCAACTGTAATTACTACAGAAATAAATCAAATTTATAGCTGGCAAACACAAGGCATAATAATTTTCTGTGCAGTCATAAGTGAGTTTATTTTTGTTGCAATGTGATAAAAGTTTAACATTTTCTGCATGTCAGACACTATTTTGATAATATTCTTTACATTTCCTCCTTATTAATGAGATGAAAAATTTCCTATTAAGATATGCAAGTCATCTCAATACATCTTGTTACTGGATAAGCGTCAACAAAATCTTTGAGAGCTTTTTCTTAACCACGTCAACACAATAAACACATAGCCAGAATTCTCACTTTGGTATCAGACAATGTTCTCTTCTTGCAAAATATCAAGAGATGGAATTCAGCAATCTACAGCAAATCAGTTGGTCTTTTTTTCTGTTCAGAATGCTGCAACAGGGGAGACAAAAGCAGTTTGACTTTTCATTACTTCCAAAGATTTTTTTTTTTTTCAATTTAACTGAATGTGAGACAAAAAAAAAAGTTGCCTTTTTTTATCATGCCAAAGACTATGTCTGCTATTTAAGTTCTTTCACATCTCCCCTTTCACTACTAACCTTTTGTGAGGAACAATTTCTGATTGCTGGACTTTTTTTTTCATTTGCCTACCTCTATTCATAAAAAAGGGAGCATGCAAAATGGCAGATTTGAGAGACTGTTAAAAACCTTGAATAGCTTACGTACAAAAACTGAATATGGTTCTGCAAAACCTTAAAGTAACGTTATCAAAACACAGGATTGCTTTGGTATACAATGGCACAGCTAACCGCAGAACAGCTCAAGCGCTCATTCACATCAAACCAGAACAGCACGTCATGAACACAAGTGATTTGTTCTTTGCTTGAATGTCAGTTTTGAAGAGTAAATATGTATGTGTACACGGGTGCATTTGAGCACATCTACAAAGGCCTCCCCATAATTAAATAAACCTGACAGCTTATATTCGAAAAAAAGAAATTTTATGAGACTGCACAGCTCAAGTCAGCAAAATAGTTTGGGCCAAGTTGTCCAAGAATTCCCCATTTACAAATTTCAGTTTCTCCTTGACGTGGTCTGGAATATTACAATGGAAAGGTACAACAGAAAATACTGCAGATGGGCTGTCACCTTTACTGCTGGAAGAGATGGGCTGAGAGATGCCACCAAATGGGAAGGATGGCTCTGAAAAAGTTTCTGCAAGACTGATGCAGAAAGACCTTTATCAGCTACCGACTATAAATTTATTTTCTACAAAGGAACCTTCTGGCATAATATGCAGAGAAAGGACATAAAACGCAATCTGCCTGCCAATGAAACTAAAATGTGAATGTGAAGGTAGGAGAGGCAGAGTATTTTGTTGAAATATGCAGATATGCCACTTAGATCTCAACATGTGCCACTGTCTGACACCAAAGGGTGAAATGTTCTGATCTCTGCTAAAAATATTTATACTGAGAAAGCCTCCAGTATTTCATTCAAAGTTCCCAAAACGCCCATCATCCTCCTTCCAGGAGCATGAGGGTTTGGCAAGAGCCCCATGCAACTCTGGCAAACACGTGATGGAGCCTGTGGATCATCTCACCAGCACTGCCCATTTCAATCTCAGCAGCACTCACCTAGCTACTTCCTGAAGACAACTGAGTAGCATAGTAATCAAATTAGCTCTGTTTTCTACAGCAAATAAATAAATAAATCCTTCAACAAGGACCACTGCAGCCTGCATTACTAGCAGGGTAGGAGGCCAGTGTCACCTCCACTGCTGGCCATGGCACACGAACACCACAGCTCTGCAGCAGGAGGTAAGAGGATTTTGCCTGCAGATAGATTAAACAATCAAATCATTCAACAAGTTTACAGATTTAGCCTTTTCCATTTTTTTCTCACCTTTGTTTTATAATTTGTGTAACCTGTAATATTAAAGCACAGCAACAAGGGTTTGTTTTTTCTTAAACTAACAAAATAACCGTCACACTCTAATCTAATAAAGCTGTTAAACAAAACCAGTAATATTCCATCAAATAGGCATGCAGAACACTAACACAAGTTGCAGACAAAAATACAGAAAAAAATTGGACCTGTGCAATGCAACTCAATTTTCAGCAACACAATATTAGAATGTAATTAACTAAATATTTTAATATACAAATACGAAAATTAAGTAATGCCCCAAGAAGGCACAGGATCCAAAGGGCAATGGATCTAAAGATACACTTTTAAATATTTAAGCTTGTTTTTGTCCTGAGGGCATGGGATCTAAAGGGCAATGGATCTAAAGATACATTTTTAAATATTTAAGCCAGTTTGTCCCCTGAATTTTTATCATCCCATTAACACGTTTAGACAGTTTGCATAATAAGTTTGTGCATTACAGTGATTTTTCAATTGTTTAATCTTCCTATTTCTATTTTTTAAACATCCAGCAATTGCTCAAGCCTCTGGGTGTATTTATTTTAATTAAATACAACAAAATCAAATGAAAAGCTCTGCATTGTTTGAAAGAGGAGACCACTCAGAATTTTCCTCCATGTGTTGCACTAGAGATCTGTCAAATACATCCCTAGAGTAACCCTGCCAAAGACAATAGCTGTGCCAACAGCAATTTGTCTGGATTGTGAAGGGAAACATTTAACAACAAAAAAAAGTAATTTAATATTTGTATTGTATTGGCACAAAGAAGCACTGCTCAGAGCGAATACTGAATGCATGGGGTGGCATCTTCTACCCTGTGGCAGTACGAAGGCACACTCCCTGGATACAGTGGGGAACGGGATGGACACAGACCTGGACAGACTGACACTCTAGCTGTACAGTCCCATCTCTACTTCTCCTTAATCGATATAAAGCATCTGCTTTTATTTCATGAAAGATGAATGTTGACGTGTTTTGGCAAAAGACCTGTCCCCCATCAAAACCCAAGCAAGACTCTCTGCTCCAGGCAGACCCTACTCCACTGGGCTGCCAAAGGATCACCTCTCTTCAACATTTCCTGCCAACCTGCCTATGTATGAAGCTTAATTCCACACTGCATTCACCAGCTTCCTGGGTTTTACTCCTAATAAAGGTACACTCAAGTTTGTCATCACACCAACTTACTCATGTGGGGGCCAGTCACAGTGTGCAGCTGAAAGCAGGTAACGCCAGGCTCTGCCTTCCCCTTCGCCCACTGCTGTTTACTCCTATGATCAGAACAGTGCATTTCAAAACACAAAAGGTAAATAGAAAGGCTTAAAAAGCTTCTTCCCAGTATCTAGCCACAAAAATATCTTCTCAATATTTATGGCTTTTCACTGCAATCAGTTTCTTCTGTAACAAAAGGCTGCTTTTGAGGTAAACTACTTATACTGCATTAGGGCAGACTCCAGTGGCACTTTAGCCACTGTTAGAAGAGGTTTTCTAAAATCCTGCATAAACACGCAGGAACCACACACACAAGGAAAAAATTAGGATCTCTGGTCTTGCAGTCCACCACTCTAATGGTGTGCAAATTCAGTGTAGACAAAGGCAAGTAACACTTAAAACATGTGCTACTGCTTTGGAATGTTATTTCATAATACTAGTAATTACTAAAAAAGCACAGTGGTATTTGACAAAGATTTTTATTTTTAAAAAATAAGCATAGACTAATAAGAAGTGTTTCACCAAACTCAATATTTTATCTAAAAAGGCAATGCAAGTTCGAAATGAATTGCAAGGCAGTATTTTAGGGAGGCTATTTTTGTTCACATACATCGATCTATTTACTGAATAGAAGCAAAATTTAACCAGAAAAGGAGCAAATAAACAATTTCACATCATACAAAGTGTCCTGTACATTCAGGAAATAACCTGGAAGCAGTCTACTTCAACAGAGACTGTATACTACATAGAAATTACTTGTCTTCAAAGTCTGAAGATGACTGAGAGACAAGCAATACCCATCTTCTCAAATGGAGTCTATCCAAGTGGTGATCCTGAAACTCACAGAATTTCCTCCCCTCCTTTAGACAACTCTAAAGTCACATTTGCTTTAACTCTATTTCTTCTATGCTAAGAGAGCGCCCTTCTGGGTATTAGGTTTCAGCATCAATTTCACATCTTTATATTAGTTTCACCTAATTTTCAGGCTTCACTCACCTGTTACAGAAATCTGGAGAAACAATTTCCCAGCGTGAATTACATAGTAAAAAGCAAACATACCACTGAAAGATCCCAACCAGGCCCCATGCAAGGCCAAAGTAATACTCTCAGCACCATGTTCTTTCAAAGTAGATTTTGTCAGATCACTTTGAGCTGCTCATAAATAACGCTTGTAATTTTTTTCTTTGTTTGTTCTGCTTTAATAGCCAACAAAGGGGCAATTCCAGAGTAGCACCAAGACACAACTCACATTCCGGGAGGATTTCATCTGGAAACACACCACTGATATCCACATTTAAGATTTCCCAGAGCCCTATTACTTCTTTCTTTTCCAATAATACACCCAGGATTGTTCTGGCACTCAAAACAAAAATCAAGCCATAATAATTCAGAGTTTCCCAAAATTTGCTTCCTTTTAATTGCCACAACATAGAAATACATCGTAGACTGTTCTGTTCTCTTCCTGGCCAATTTTACAGCTGTATTCATACTCTGGTTGAATTACATTTAGTAAATTGTATATATTAAATATGTTATGACAGACATTCTGTCAAGTTATCTTTTATGATGTAATTCTATCCATTAGAAGACCTGCAGATAGTTTTATACAGTCATTTGGAAAGTTAATGCTGAGACAGATGTCTAAAAAGCATCACAGAAACAACTCTGATCATCCAAGGAGCTTCCACTTCGCTAAACCTCAGAACATCTTCCTTATGAGGAAAGGCTGAGGGAGCTGGGGCTCTTTAGCTTGGAGAAGAGGAGCTAAAGGGTGTCCTCATTTATCCTTATAAATATGTTAAGGGTAGGTGTCAAGAGGATGGGGTCAGGCTCTTCTCAGTGGAGCCCAGTGACAGGTCACGGTGCAATGGTTGTAAGCTGAAGCATAGGAGGTTTCATGTGAATACATGTAGAAAATTTTTCCCAGTTCAGGTGCCAGAGCACTGGAACAGACTGCCCAGAGAGGTTGTGGAGTCTCCTTCTACGGAGATATTTAAAACCCATCTGGATGCGTTTCTGTGTGACCTGGTCTAGGGAATCCTGCTGTGGCAGGGGGGTTGGACTAGATGATCTTTCGATGTCCCTTCCAGCTCCTAACATTCTGTGATTCTGTGATTTAAGCTCCCAGGCTCCTAGTAAGCACTGGGAGTGCTGCAGTGACAGGGTGGGCTCCTCTGCCAGAGAACCAGGAACAAGGTAACTTCTCTGAAAATCAACCATCTGTCACCAACTATCCTTTCTCCTCAGACTTCATTTTGGAGCAATCTGCCCCACTTGGACATTACACATTTATTACCTTGTTCCATGGCTGCCTGTTATCATCCAAGTTGCTTTCATCTACTCCCAGACTTTGAGGAGAAGAAAGACTTATTAAAAAAAAACAAAACAACAAAAAAACCCACAACTATTGAAGAAAAACCCAGTAGGCTGGACAGAAAATACAAAGTATGAACCCAACCAGTTATTCCTAGGTGCACCTGACACTCTAGGTGGTCCACATCAAGGCCAGAAAGGATCACCTGCCCCCAGGTATCACAGACTGCCCAAATAAACCCTGGGTAGAAAGCTGATCTTCAAAACAATCAACCCCACCTCCAAAAGTCCGAGTCAGTTCTTAAAGTTTCCAATCATACTACAAAACAAAAAATAACGAACGACAAAAAAACCCCACAGCCCAATTTTATCCTTTGATAAATAGCCAGCAGACAAAGGAGACCTCTGTCCCAAATCCTCACCACATAAGACTATTCCCTGCCCTCAGGTATAAATGAAGCTTCACCACAGCCAGGAACCACCAGCAGGACTCGCCACCACTCCATGAGGTTTATTTGATAGCAATGCTACTTTGTCCTTCAGTATTAAAACTCAGCAAATTACCTCCCAGCCTGCTAGGCTCACCATAGAGACACACTTAGTGCTGCAAGAACAAACTACATTTTAGTAGCACTGTTCATTTTATGGAACTTTAAATTAAATTTCACATAAAGCCTCTGCTTTAGATGTCCCTTAATCAGTATCCTGTATAGAACTTTGTGCAACCCTACCCGATACAAAAATTTGTCAGATACAGTAATTTCTTCAGTAGCGTTCAGCACACCAAATTCTCCCCGTGCAAACCAAGTGGTGACCCTCTTCCTCCCATAAGAAAGGCAAAAGAATGCCTTAATGCTGCTGCTTTTTTTTCTCCCACCAACAGTGCAGTTAACCCCAACCTCCTATTTCTCTTCCGTTTCCAGTCAGATGGTTTCCTCAGCTGAAAAATTTAATTCCTGATAAGACAACCTGTCAACCAACAGAAAATGGACTTTTGACTAAGGGCAACCAGCTGCACCAGCAGAGGTTGTTCAATTCTGTTTAGATTTTTTTTCATTGTACTCATAATCAGTGCAACATCAGTGGACACAGAAATGAATTAAAGTGCAAAAATCCCTGATGTGTCTCGATTCTGCAAGTGCTTGGGAGCAGGCTCAGCCTGGCATCCCCACAGCACACAGCGAGGAGGCTGTAGCTGCACAGAGGCTCCCACATAAGGCATAGTCATTGCAAAGGTAACTTACCATCCTATTAACATGGCTTATAGACAGCTGTAAATTTAACAGCATTACAATGCTTTATGATGTTAAAGAATACATCATATGTTGCACAGCTAGCTTTATTGTACATTTCTCCACGTTGAAGACTTTCATGGATCCTATACAAATTGCACACAGCTACATATTACTGGTAGTTGACAAGTTATTAAAAATTACATTATCTGTTCATCTGAGAAACAGAATGCAATAGGGCTGCTGAATACTACGCTTTAACGTGTGCATAAAAGGGAATGTTGTGGTCTAGTTTTTGAGTACTTACTCTTATGAAGAAGATTTTTTTAATAAGGATCCACTGCTTTTACAGCATCTGAAGGTGCACTACTGTGTACTCTGCATGCAAAAATTACACTGTGAAGAGCTGTACTGCAGTGCTAAAACCGCCATTGGAAACACTGGAATTATCTGACTTTCCTGCAACCAAAATCCCCCAATAAATGTTGTATTAGCATACCTGTTTGTGCTTCATTTTCTGATAACAGAGCTCTGTTAAGACTTGAGAAGCAGATAAATCACAGAGCAAGCACTACAACTCAGGACAGTCAGCTTCCAACCTGTTTGAACTTGACTGCATATTGCTAAGCTTGAACAGAATGTAAACTGCTGCCCTGTAACAGTTTAGATCATGTTAATCTTTCAAGTATAGTTATTTGTATTTTAATATTGCCTGAAGGTCCTAAAGCAAGATCATACCCCATGATCCTGCTTTCTCCACTATACAGTTCCTGAAGAAGTTATGATCTAATACAGACAAGATGCACCAAAGAAATACAACGAGCAATCAAGGGAAGAGAAGAGTGGGAAGTCAACAACTGAAAGGTACAGTTAGTTAGTTCTCCAACTACTGAAAAATCCCTCTAGGCAGAAAGCAAATGAAGATAAATAGTAGTAGTTACTGCAGCAGCCCTTTTGAGAAGTAAATATTTAAGTAGTTCTGAGAAGTAGCTACAGTGCTTTCAAACCTGAGTCTTAACTAGTACTATGTAATTTTATAATCTTAAACATTAACGATTTGTAGCAAAGGAATAATAAGCCATCTACATTCTTGCCATTTTGTGAAATAACTGAAAAGAAATTGTTACAAGTGATCCAGCAGCAAGAACTCTACATAAACTCTTGAAGTCTTCTTAGTTTCTCAACTATTCTCATATTGCCAAAACACAAAGGTCCTTAGTTAAAGGCAGGTACAGCCCATCTAGCTTAGGACGGGGGGAATTTTAACCACTGTTTTTCACTGCATTTTCAACAAGAACTACATTCACTAAGGTTTCTAGCTGCCTTAACGAAAGGTAATTTGCTTCTTTACCAAAGCAATCCACGAAATCACAGGTTTCTATGAAGACACTTACCCACTCATCTTATTCATCCTTTGCAGATTTAAATCTGCAAATTAAATTTGCTGATTTAATTTGCAATACTCGCTTGTTTCTTACCACCAACAAACATTTTGTAAGCATAGTTAGATAATCTGCATTAGGAAAATACTGGGACAAGAGGTCTTCCTTTTGTGTACCACCTCAATAAAACTTAAGTAATAAATATTGAATATCATTTATTTGGTGCAGTAAGACATTCAGTAATACAACTTGTAACACACAAAGCATGTAACTAGATCCCAATAAATAAACAAACTGAAGCATGAGTTCACATCGTTTTCCATGACCACATTCATCTTCCTGAAAGTCACACTTCACTGTGACTGATTTGTTCTTCCCATGTAAAACAGATTCTGTTTAAGGGCTAGTAATGGCATTTGCGATCTGTCATGACATGGGATGGAAGGAACCAAAACCCATAAATCCAAGCTGAAAGCTTGTCAAAGGCTGATGCTTCAGCATAGAACCCCTGTCTCCAGAACGTGTAAGGTCACCACCAAATAAAAACCCCCACCAGTCACAATAAATCTTGACACTGCAACATCCGGGAGAAGAGAGACAAAAATCCCAACTTGCCACAACTTACTAAATAACCTTCAAAACTTGTGGCTGTAATGACTATGCACTGATTACAACCTCCGTTCAGTATTTTTTATTACTGAATGCTGATCCTCAAAAAAACCCAAAACCTAAGCTTCTCAGCAAAATATATGTCATATGGAACCCAGCCAAATACTACTGATTACACCACTTTCTTGAAAACCTGCTGGGAAGGTACACATTGCTTCAAAATAATTCTAAATTATGGAGTCTTCATTCTGTATGAAAATAAAATAACCTGTTATCTCTCACTCTTCAGAAGTTACCAAATACATACTTCCCTGGTCGAGGGAAAAAACAGACCTTCCTCAGGTCCTTGATTCCCACTGAGTGGCCATGAATATGCATAGCAGTACGAAAGGATATAAAAATAGAAAGATAACATATAAAAAATGCTACTATCAATATTTGAATAATGAGGCAGCTTTATCTTACTCAGTATATCAATTTATTCACATGGGGTGACAAGAATATATTAAAGCTATTCTGAAGTTGGGCCATTAAATTGCTTAGACAACCTGTTAACCAGTGCTGTTGGCAATTAGGAACGCATTTTCACTGGAGGCTTTCTGTAGAGCCATGCTTCAAAGATTCAATCTGCAGCATATTAACTTACCAAGAAACATCCTGAGAACTGCTCCTCTGTCATGTAAGCTCATTGCTTCCAACTAATTAAACCTACAGTTCATACTCTTTAAGAAGTCAATGTCCTTCTGCCAGTTTAGCATTTGCACAACCGTAAGAAGGTTTGTGCTTAGCTTTAAGCAGCCAAGCTACACTAATTAACACTAGGTCGGTTATAAATGTCCTATATCCTGAATAATTTTTATTTATAGCACATTTGGAATAAAGTGGTTTATTTTAGTATTCTGCAGCATGCACAATTTTGTACATGTATTCATGTATGCACATGTACATGCTTGAAAGTCAAAAGTATTTCGTTACTTTTCTATTAAGGGAAAACTTGGCATTTCTCTAGCACAAAGCTGTAAAGCTATCTGGAATGCAGATCCTAATCGCCAGAGGAAAACTTGTTGAAAGAAGAGGTCCACACCTCACTGCAAAGAGAGCTGTTCCACAAAGACTGGGGGAAACAAGGATAAAGAATAAGCAGACTAAGAACAAAATGACCAAAGTTTCATTAAGGGAATTGAGAAAATAATGTTTCTCAGGCACTATGAGCAAATCAGAGGAAAAAGAGGTTGTTGAGTGCATGGGTAAGTTATCCAAAACTACCTGGATAGGTTGCCTCAGTCTTCAGTTAGGGCAACAGCAGTGAGAAGCGTGGGATGAAGGCAAGATGCTGAAGGCAGGATGGACACAGGAACTCCTGCAACCAAAGAGGAAGCCCAGTTCTATGATACTCAATGCACTGCAGCTCAGGGACTCGGAAAAGGCTTTTCAAAACACTTGGATGGGGTGTGATTACTGCAGGTCTGATAGCAAATATATCAAGCTAGACTGGTACCAGAGGATTATAGAATAGCAAATGCAAATGTGTGTTTAAAAGGAAAAACCTAATTTTGTTATCTAAATGTTGGCTGATTTGATCTCAGGAGTAATGAAATGTTTTAAAACATTTCAAAAGACAGATAATTAGAGTCCTGAAGGAAAAGGGAAGAAAAAAAAATGAGACAACTTGGGTTAACCATCAGTAATTCATGCCACATCTTCCCAGTATATTTTGCAAATAAAACACAAGATATCTCTAATCATAACGTGGTAGGCCTCATTTATCCAGCTATCAGAAACAACACTGTGATCTTAAGGAAGAAATAATCAATTCAGTGGGAGAAAATAAAAAACAATATAAGAATCCTAAGACAAATAAGGAAAGGGGATAAAGTCAAAAGGTCAAATATGGACAAGAAAAATGAAGTTGTAGTGGTTACTAATAGATTCCCCCCCCCCCAAGGGTTTACCCTGAGACATATACACAGTCTAATTATACATATATATGTGTGTGTATGTCTGCATGTATATGTATTTGTATATATATAAATAGAAGTGACTTTAATACAAAAAGAAAACCCTAACCAAGTTTGTTGCATGTTAGTGCAGAAAATTACATCTGTCATAGACTAAGAACAGGGTAATCTTAAGGACAGGTAATGAATATAGACCCAAATACTGACTACCGCAAACAAAATTCTGTTCTCAAGGAGAAAACAAGAATAATTTCTGGTACAATCAGGTAGAAAATAATTAAGAAAGAAAAAATTTTGTATATTTGATGGAGGACAGATAAGCAACATAGCTTTGAGAAAAGTCCCAGAGAAGCATTTTTGCTGCTTACGTTAGACAAGGCTCAGTCCAGCCTAGTTGGCAGCTCTGGTCGCTCACATTCACAACATAGTCCTTCAAAACAAGATCCTGCAGACAAACGATCCCCAAATAAATTTAGGCTAGAAACTAGAAAAAAAGCTAATATTAATGCTTTGCCCATTCAATAACCAACAGCCATAAGGAAGAGAGGGGGGGAAAAAAAAAACCCCACAACCTATTTTGAAGTGGTACTTGATCAGATTACAAGGAGGACTCTGATGCAATTGCCTGCGACAGCAGTGGACTAGATATGACACATGTATTCATACTGGGGGAAAAAACACAGGGAAAAATTTGAAGTGGCATTGGCCCTTCTTTTTTCTTTAAAAGTAAATTCTTTAGCACACACCTGAGTGAAAGAAAAGTGGTATTGGTAAATCAGGAAGGGCAACTAGTGAAGGAATCAGAGAGCAGACAAGTGAGTACACAGTTCTCTCTATTCCTTCATAAAACAGCACCAAAACTGTTGCTCAGACAGTGGTTTCATTTTAAACAAAGACTGATAAAAAAGAAGAGCAGTAGCAGGGTAGTATGAACAGCAAAAGGGAATTTATTTTTTTTTGCCTGTAAAGCAAAACAAGTTACCTTTGGTGTCACTCAGTGCCTCCTGAAAACCTGAAAGGTCAGAAGTATTTCTTAATTCACTGATAAACACTCTCAGAATGTTTTTCTTAAGTTAAATCTAACTCCTGAAAGTAGATCTTACTATGCTTTTTCTGTCTGAGCTTCACTACAGGCACTTCAATAACATGATGATGAGGGCACAAGGAATGATGCATTTTACTTCAAAGCTAAATTGTTTTGGTTTTAATTTAGAAACAAATTTTTCAGCCCAATGGAGAGACTTCTTTTGTAGCAACCTAATACCAGAGGCATGCACTCCAACAGATAATTGATATGAGAACCCACCATTGCAGTCACACTGCCTTACTCAGACTCCTTTAACAACGCCTAGATAATGCAACTAAATACCTCCCTTGTACAAGAAAACTCACATGCCAACAGCTGGGAACGACCAGAACAGCCTGGATGGTGTATTTAGCACATGTGGATTCGTGACTTTTTACTTTTATTATTACTTATTTTTTTTGCTTCTGATAATAAGATAATAAACCTAACAGCATCCCTCTAGTAAAACAAGAGTTATTTAGCCCCTACAAGCCTCTGCAACTCCTAACAGGAATTAAAATGGATTTAAAAGATTAATAAATTATTAAAATCTAGTTTGTATAGTCACACCTAAGCAGGGAAGAGAAGATGGCCTCCCACATGTGTAGAAACTCTGCTGCAGTGGCCAAAGCCACAGCTGGCAAGCTGCCTTCAGCAAGCCACCAGCATGTCCCACACACAGGCAGACAAGTGAGCAGCAAAATATTAGGCTCAGGTACAGTGGGAAGAACAGGTTCCTGACCCCTCGAACAGGCAATCGTATATTTTAAGGAAATGAGGCTGGTTAAAATTATTCTATGCTATGTATTTCTGACTGGTAATATTGGTTGGTAATTTCATCAGATTTTTACTGGGTTGGAGTTTTTTGAGGCAGTGAGAAAAAAATGAATCTTTCTTGCAAATTCTGGAAATTACTATGTATATCTCACTTCATTAATTCTAAAGTATGCCAATACACATACACTATACATCCATGTGAAATACATAAAAATTATATCCACTTTTCTTTTCCTAACTGTAAGTAGTGCAAGTTCTCTTCCCTTCAGAAATAACCCTACTTGAAGTTCCACTGATGAAAAGGAGAGAATTGAGCTATTAAGCCTTTTGTATCTCAATCTGAGATGAGTAGAAGATAAATATAATTATTGTCTGTCCAAATGATGCATTCCCAGTAGAAAGTTAGTAACGTCCTTACACTGCATATAAACAAAAAAGTGAATAATACAGATTAATTGCTGTTTATTCAACAACATATTCCCTCAAATTTTTTTTTAATCCATCAGCCATCCCAGGCTGAGCTAGTTCTACAAAGAACAAGAAAGGTGGCATCAGGACACAGAAAATGAAGAAAAAAATTAACCACAACCTGGGTTGATATAGACCATTCAAGATAAAGTTGCTTTGTACACAGACTTGCATGTATTAAGTCCCTGAAGACTTCTATAAGCTGCAGACACCATGATGAAACACTTTTCATTTTGTAAACAAGCTACTGCCTTCCTGGAGTTTTTCGTGTAACAAAAGCAAATATGCACTGCCAGAAATACTAAGTAAGAACGGTCCTGCAGGAACTGGCAAATTCCATCACAAATCTCAAATGAATGTTGAATGGTAATAAACATTCCAGCATTTGCAGTCCTTCTTCCACACACCAGTGCAGGAGTAACAATATGCATAACATCCCTGCTATGCAACGTGAACAGCACACGCATCCGAAGGCACTGCTGTGTGGCCAATACAGCGATTATCAAAAGCAAAATTTCAACCATAATAGGAAGCAAGGGAGAGAAGGCAGGATACCAGATGTCTAAACTACGGCATTAAATAGACAGCTATCATCAGAACAGGTTTTGGACAAGCAGCTCAAACCCATTTTCCCTTCCTCACATCAGTAAAGTATGTAACCTTGGGAATCTGGATTCTCAATCTCAAGCATATCTTTGTTTCTTCTCCTCTCTGCAGCCTCTGTACATTTTTAGTTTCAACATGATGAAAGTGGTAGAAATAAAGAATAATTTGAACAAGCTGAATGTTCATTATCTTGTCACAATGCACAAGATGCACACTTTCTGAAAGGCTTCTATTCTTTCCTTTAAATATTTTTATTCAAATAACCTTAAATGCTGTAGAACCTGAAGTTAAGACTACAATACCCAGAGGGGAACCCATATGTTCTCTTTTCCACCCTTAAGAAGAAAACAAGTATTTATGTATCTGCATGACACCAAAGTACAGCCCACTGCTCCCTTCTGTAACACTACTGTATTAACAAAGCTCATCATCATGGCTAGGCTTCACGAACGAAGATTTGGGAAGGGCTCTACCCACGTTTTATTGCCAGGATAAATCACACAAAAGCATCTGGTGGCACACCAGCTCCAAAAGCCCAGCTAAGCCCCCAGCTCTCACAGTGCCCTACAGCAAGTGAACTGTAAAAACAGTGGTAGTGTTGAAAAATCCCTCTGTGTAGGCTTTTAAAAACTGTCAGTTAAGGATTTTCCATGTTGCTGGTGATATGTAAGACTTGGGATTTAATAGATGCACTAACTATCCTCCTTTTGTTCTCTTTGAACATCTGACCCCTCTGAAATGAGTTTTAAAGTACTCCTGCCAGCAGATTCAAACCCCTCATCTGAGAGCCCCACTGGCAGTACAGGAGTAACAAAATCAGAAGAAATCATAAATATCTGGTTTTCTTATCTCCTTTTCCATATTCCTCTCAAATGCACAGAGTTTATCCCTCACCTGTGGGTGGCCAAGCAGAGGCTCTACCGAGGAGCTGTGAAACAGGAAGAGGTTTCAGCGAGGGACCTTCTTGTAAGCCTCCCGGAAAGCTATGCCTGCTGTGCCAGCCAGCTTGCCTATAGCTACATACTCCTAAGCTCCTTCAAACAACTTTCCTCTTCAAGAGCTAATATTGACTCTTCCCCACATTTTCATTAATTCTATCTTTATTACAGTTTCTATCAACATGCCCTGTACATTTACTGTGTCTCCAGCTCCTTGCAACACTCACCAGGCTCTGAAGGGAAAAAAAAAAAAAAAGGAAAAAGAAAGAAAAAAAAGATCCTGGCATCACATTTGTAATCTATTCTTTAGCATCAAGGCCGACTTAAGTAATAGGTTACACACCAGAGTCAGCAGCTCATCAAGTTCACATTCAAATGCTTTTAGAAATCTTGATTTAATACCATCTGGTCCTGATGATTTGTTACAGTTCCTTTCACCAATTAATTATAAATCCTATTCCACTGACACTTCAATTTGAGACAGTTCCTCAGAAAAGTCTTCTGGAAGAAAAAGGCTTCATGTGTATAACTCACCCTACAATCCTCTCGCATGCGAAGAAATAGTTTAGTTTCTTCATTTGCATTCCTATCTTTCTAAAATGCTCCTTTTGCAACTGGAAGCCAATCTATTTGGGAAAGGTTTCATTAGTGGCTTTTACTTAGTCATTAATAAGTTGATCTTCAATCTCAGAAGCAGACTTTCCTATTTCATTCTTACATTCAGCTTTCCCGAATTCATGCCCTTTTCTAGTTTCCTTGTTTTATGACGATTCCTTCTTTGTGAGGTGCCTTCTTACTTTTAGTAATCCTTTCTAGTTTGACAACATTGGCTTCTTCTTCCAAGAAACCCCCCTTTTTAATTGGCAGCATAAGTCTGCTCTAAGCCTCTTTCAATGTCTTTAAACAGTTACCATGTGTCCTGCACCCACTTTAAACACTTTAACTCTTTCTTTTACAAATTAAAAAAAGAGAAGGAATTCTTACCTTCATAGATTTATGTCACTTTCATTACAGAAGTTAAATATCACCAGGGAGGGGGATATTGCTCTAAAATCAAGTATAAAACAGCCACTGTCAAAGTGACTCTACTTCTACCTCAAACCATCTGCACCACAATGTGAGGTCCCATCTGGAGTACTGTGCCCAGTTCTGGGTTCCTCAGTTCAAGAGGGACAAGGAACTACTGGAGACAGTACAGCAGCGCCTACAAAGATGACTGGGGAACTGGAGCATCTCTCTAATGAGAACAGGCTGAGAGACCTGCAGCTGTTAAGCCTGCAGAATAGAAGATAGAGGGTATCTAAGGGTGACTGTCAAGAGAATAGGGCCAGTCTCTTCTCAGTGGTCCCCACCAACAGCACAAGAGCCAATGGGCACAAAGTGGAACACAAAAAGTGCCACCTGAACATATGGAAAAAATGTATTTACTGTGAAGATGATGGAGCACTGAACCAGGCTGCCCAGAGAGGTTACGGAGTCTCCTTCCCTGGAGAGATTCAAAACCTATGTGGACACTATCCTATGCAACCTGCTCTAGGTGCACCTGTTTTAGCAGGGTAGAGGGTGGGGTTGAGGGGGATGACATGATCCCCAGGGGACCCTTCCAACCCCTACCAATCTGTGATATTCTTCTAAGGACTCTCCACTGAGCTGCTCCGCAAAAACAGTCGTTTACAACATTTCATGCATAATCACTGCATAAAACTTGTCCTGATGTTAAGGCAGTCCTGGTAAGGGTATAAAAGAGACTAAAGTTTTCGTTCTTGCAAGCTTTGTAAACTTTTATTTGCATACAGGAAACACTATTGATGCAACAAAATAATTGTAGTAATTCAACTGAAAACAATCGTTATTAGATACACCCAGAACCCCAGCAAGTAAGAAAAAAAACAGTATCCATCTACTGCATCCAGAGAGCAGATGGCTCTACAAATATTATGCAAATATCTTGTATTGATTAACCCCAAGTACCACCTTTGGTTTCATCCAAAATATTTTCCCAGAGGAAGGCTGAACAATCAGTCCAGAGCATCAAGATTAAAAGTATAGAAACACCAGCTGAGATCAGGGCCCACAGTAAAAAAGACATTTCACAAACAGGTAGGAATATTACCCAATCTGCACATTCCAGTTGTAAAAAGCCTACTGAGTTTTGTAGTTGCATTGTCCCAAAGGTGGGCTTCATGAGAATTGCATGATCAGCACTCTATTATTTCACTTATATTTTTTTGCCTAAAAGAGCTATAGTAATAAAAAATGAAAATTACCACTTCCAGAAAATTATTTTGGGGGTGTGTGACTTTTCTTGAATTTTCTTGGCAGTGCTAGAAGAAAAAAAAAAATCCCAAAAGTTACAGAGAGAAGAAATCTGTAAGGTTACCTTGTCCCCAGATTGCTCCCACCATGTATTTCCTAATAGCCTGTCCAATACAACCACCTACTGCCAAGTTACAAAGCCCTATACAAAAGCTGACTACAAATAAAATGAGCACAGTTTCTGTAAGATGCTTCCTCAACTTAATAGAAATCTTTGCAAGTTTTAACAAAACAAGGAAGAAAAACCAAATTGGTCAGTAATTTCAGTGAAATATCATGAGGAAATTAATGAAGTTATCAAAAAGCTACTTCACCAGGGAGAACAGGAAGTTTTGAGATGAAACAAATTTCCACTGTGGACTGGAAAATTATTACAAAATAAGAAAGGAAAGCTGGATCAAGTTTCCAGTAATAGCTTAATTCTAGGACAGCTGTTATTGAAAAGCAAGATTCATGCCTTGCTTTAAAATCATGACAAAGAAAGCAAGAAGCAAGCTAAGTAGAATAAGTAACGTGATTTGTATGGTCAGTCGAGATTGCTTTAAATATCACACTGTGTTGTTAGAAGGCATTTTTCAAATCTGCTGTTAAAGAACAGCTTTTGAACATGACTAATACTCACTGGAAAATGTGGGTTGTAGTTATTTTCCCCCAGAATTACTCAGGCAGAGGAAAAAAAACATCTCTACTCTAGAAGCATATCAAAAGCTGAATAATTAAGGAACACAGCTGTACATGGATGTCAGGTGAGACAACAGAAACAGTTAAAATATACAGAATCATAGAATTGTCAGAGTTGGAAGGGACCTTAAAGACCATCTAGTTCCAACCCCCTTGCCTGGCAGGGACACCTTCCACTAGATCAGGTTACCCAGGGCCCCACCAAGCCTTGTTTTAAAAGCTTCCAGGGATGAGGCTTCCACAACCTCTCTGGGCAACCTGTTCCACTGTCTCACCATGCTAACAGTGAAGAACTTCCTCCTAATGTCTAATCTAAACCCACCCTCCTCTAGCTTACACCCATTTCCCCTGGTTCTATCACTACCTGACCTCCTAAAAAATCCTTTAGCTTTCTTGTAGGCCCCCTTCAGATACTGGAAGGACTGAGATACCCAAACTCTCTCAGTCTGTCCTCATAAGAGAGGTGCTCCAGTCCTCTGATAATTTTCATGGCCCTTCTCTGGACTTGCTCCAGCACTTCCATATCCCTCTTGTAATAGAGGCTCCAGAAGTGGACACAATATTCCAGGTGGGGTCTCATGAGACCAGAGTAGAGGGGGAGAATCACTTCCCTCAACCTGCTGGCCACGCTCCTCTTGATGCAGCCCAGGATACAGTTGCCCTTCTGGGCTACAAGCACACATTGGCAGCTCATGTTCAGCTTCTC
The DNA here is from genome assembly GCA_013399015.1 of Galbula dea. NCBI lineage: Eukaryota > Metazoa > Chordata > Aves > Piciformes > Galbulidae > Galbula > Galbula dea. The sequence goes on from VWZX01004666.1 coordinate 5,784,849, forward strand.
ATCCACCAACACCCACAAGTCTCCTTCCACAGGGCTGCTCTCAAGCCAATCTTTGCCCAGCCTATATTGGTGCTTGGGATTGCTCCAACCCAGACGTAGGACCTTGCACTTCGTCTTGTTGAACTTCATGACGTTGGCAAAACTAGCACATGCTTAGGGAAGGTCCACAACACTGCCCAGTATGTGCAACATCCTATCCTTAATATACACCAGACTCTTGTAACCAACATGAGCAAGGTGGGTTGGAAAAGGAGGAAAGGACATTTTCCAGGTGGGACCTTTGAGGGAGGTGTACATCACCAGAATGCATAAGCAAGTTGAAAATGGCAAATTTCAAAATTTTTTATCAAAGAAAAAGCATCTGCATCTCAAAGCTTGACTGCAGAGAGGTTTTTTGGAGACAAAGACCCTAGCAAAAGAAGCCACAGAAGATACAAAAATTCATCTTGCCCAGAGCAGAGCAGACTTGTCACACAACAGAAGCACAGGAACAGCAACAAAGCAACACTTTAAACAGCCCCTGCCCACCTAAAAGGCAGTTTGAAACTGAAGAGAAGTCTAGCTTACAGTACAAACCCTTCCTTGTTTCTGTTTAATACATTTCTGGTTGGAGATGTTTGAAAACACTAGAGGAAATTATTCACAGCACCATTGATACATTAGCCAAATGCTTATACACTTCCACTGACAGTCTTCCAACAGAGACACTGCAAACTGTCCGGAGTTGCTGCTACAAGTACAATGTATCAAAATTAATCTGGCACCTGTGGAAAATTTGGCAGTCATACCCAATAAACCCTTTTGAGTGTGATGTAGCAATGACTGACAACTTGAACAGAGTGAGCTGGACTCTCCACACCTCACTACAGGGTCACACCAGTCAACATACACAGCACTAGACACTATTGCATCCAAGACCATTACTCATTACAGTAGCCTACAAAGACACCAAATGCCCTCCAGAATCTCAAAGAGTGCAATTTGCCTGTAAAACAACAGCAGAAAATGTTTTATTACTAGGATGGTCCCTAGAAGAAAACAGGAGGAGGGCTGTAAGCACCACCAATGGGTTGTACCTTACGCAGCAATTGGGGACTAAACACATAGAGGAGAGCACCTTAGACAATTTAAATTCAGAGAAAAAGCACATCCCTAATCAAAGCACCACCATGTAACCATGAAATATCAGACAAACATTTCACTGCCGGTTTATGTTCTTGACGTTGCTGTGTTTCTCAGTGTATTGCCCTGCTAGCAATGAATATCACCAGCAATGATTAGCATCAGTGGAAAACAAGTCCTGTGCCTTGTGCCTCTCCATGGGCATTCTGCAGTCACAAAAATGTCCCCTATCTGGATAATTCATTTGTTCTTTGTTTGTATTTTACAGCATTTAACGAGGTTGTGCATAATCATAGAATCATAGAATGGTTGAGGTTGGAAGGGACCTTAAAGATCATCTAGTTCCAACCCCCCTGCCATGGGCAGGGACTCCACATGCACTAGACCAGGTCATCCAGGGCCACATCCAGCCTGGCCTTAAACACTGCCAGGGATGGGGCCTCCACAACCTCTCTGGGCAACCTGTTCCAGTGCCTCACCACCCTTTGGGTAAAGAACCTCCTTCTAATCTCCAGCCTAAATTTCCCCTCCTTCAGCTTGATTACATGGCTACACTTGAAGGTATGTGAATCATTTTTGGTTTGTGTATTACCTAGGAAATTAAGTGCTGCCTTCTCCTTTATCTTGTTAGCACAAGTCATTACATCTTTTTTATATGCCAAGAAAAATTTAGCATATATTCATTGGTTTCTAAGGAAAAAGAAACTGTAGGCATGCATTTAGTTCCCTCTGCTCTTTCAATTGTATCTAAAGAGCCTGACTCTACCCTGCTATGAACTTCACCTTCCCCAAGCTTACTACCAAAATGTTTTCCTGTCAATATCATCCACTTCCTATTTTATCTTTCTAAAAAGCTAACTACTGTCAAAAGATGCCACCTTTTTTACTGACATACTATTTTCAAATTATAGTTCCATCTGTTAGTAAAACCTTCTGCAACCACTGAATACAAAATGGGTTTCCTGGCCCAAACCACCTTTTCCTTTCCGACACATCGAGGGCTCTCCTGCTGTAATTTTAATGAAGCTCCTGCTTCTGTGTTTGTATTTTGTGGGGTCTATCACTGCTCCCCATGGGGAGGGCAGGCAAAGTGTTAATCCTTGCCACTAAACCAGCAGAGGGAGCACAGAACATATTTAGACCAAGATACATAATTGATTTTTTTAAAAAATAAAAAAAAGGAGAGAAATAAAGGAGTTGGTCAGAGTCAATAAAATTGCTTGGATTTTAAGGAACATCTTCAGATTACAGAAGATGGGGAGTTAAACATAGGGTTAAAGCCCAATAAGAACAGCTCTTCTAGCACCATAAAGTACCAAAGAAACCTTACATAATTTTCAATTATTAAATAAGCAAAATATGTTTTTGTTTTGGAGCCACGTTGAACAGCCACAAGGGTATTCTCTTTAAGTACTCAGCAGAGTAATGAATTGATCAGCTGCAAATGCTGGCAGAGGAACAGCGGTTGCCTGCAAGCACCACCTCTTTCAAACAGCTCCACGATCTGTCAAGGTCTTGACTTCTGCTAAGGGTCCAGTGGACATCTGCCCCAAAAATAGATCCTTGTAAATCTGTCTAAAAAAAGGCTACCCAAGCCTCCACCAGAACAGGAAAAGAAATCACATCTTGCTTTGAGCTTTATTTAAGGAAAGCAGGGTGTAAGAAGGAAGGCAGGCAGGCTCCAATTTTACTTTTCCAATAAAAGCTAAAATATAAGCAAAAGAAGCAAGCAATTTATTTTTGCACCATCCAAGGTCTGGGTGCTCATTAGTGCATATAACTGATACATTTTGTGATGATCATTTTAGTACTGAGCTTACTTAATTTACTTTGTCTTTCAATAACAGTATTTCTTTTCACAAAGTGAACATAATGAGAAGAAATACATATAAAACATGCAAATTAAGACATTCAGAGCTGGAGCGGTGTACTGTGGGTTGGTACAAAGAATGAAGTGTCAATTTACCTGAATTTGTCTAGAACATTAGAACATTTTTCGTATTAATCCCATCATCAACATTTTCCTAATGAGTGTACCCAGACAGAATTAACATTCGCTACTGAAAAGACAGAGCAGCAAGTATAATCCAAGAGGAAAAGGAAGGAAAAAGGCTCAGAACTGCATGATGACCAGGAATATTTTGTTATACAAGAGCCTAATATCCAAATCATGGAAACAAAGGTTAAGACCCTTCCATAGCACGCCTCTACTAACTGCCACCGGGCCACAGAGCCTTCAGGGAGCATCAGAGCTAATGCAAATGAGTCTGCAATTAAGGTTCACAAGGTCACTTTCACTCTGAGCGCCTTTTCTCTGTGTTCATTATTACAACCTCATACTGCTGGAGCAAAGGGCAGACTCTGACACGGGTGATAGCTACCAAATGCATCCCTCTCTCAACTCCCACCACAAGGTTGGGTCCTGCCCGAGACCTAGAGCTGCAATGGCTCAGCCTGCAGCAGCAAGCATCCAAGCAGAAACTCCTTCACGTTGCACTGCTTCCAACGTGTTCTTATGGATGTCTCCCACACTTTTTTCTCCCCTTTTATACTGAATGGGACAGATCCAGTGGTGGCCAAAGGGAGGGCCTCTCAAAGCTCACAGCACATGCTTCATGCAATATTTTCAAAAATAAAAAAAAAAGTGTACTTCTGAATGTAAGTGAAGATGTTCCAGAAACCATATTAAAAGTCAGAAGTCCTTTGCAGAAGCCACTAGCGCTAAATTCAGATTTTGAGTTTCTTTTGAAACTATGCGGTATATACACTTTTTAAATGAGCATGTTAGTATCTAATGCCGGGGTTCTCCTCCTGTCCCAGTTCAAAGATCATGGATGGAAAAATGGATTTTCTTGTTTTCATCTCCTTAATGTATGATATAATGATTTAAGAGTTCTTCTCTCTTTGCTGGCTCATGACTGGAAATTTGCAATTTTCCAGGAGGAAAGTCCTCATTCTCCTGCTCATCGTATCTGGAGTGAACAAGGTGGTCTCCCCAGTCTGCTAAGTGCTCCTCAGCACATGTCAGGATGGGGGTATAGCTGCAATGCTATCCTTAAGCATTTCCAAGCAGCAAAGCGAAGCTGGAAGGCTGCTGCTTGCTCCAGCAGCCAGGGAAGTGCCTCCCCTGCAGTCACCCAGGGTCCCACTGGGATTCCTGCACATAGCACCAGGCATGCACTGTGACCCTCTGCACTGCTTGCACTTCATTCTTTTTTCCTTCAGTAACTAAAAACTGCCAGAACTAACCATTATTGGTGACTCTGCAGCCTTATGTACAGCTCAGCTGCTTCCCCCAGTGCGACACTGGAGACATTCTCTCTCAAAATAGAGCATCATCACCAATGTCAGTATGCTCAAAACCATCACTCCATCACAGCTATCCTAAGGCACTTTCCGTTTGCATTCACCTGAAATAACAAACAGCAGCAGCTTTTCTCCTTAAACAGTTCATTCTATTAGCATGGTGTTTAGACACTTCTGCTAACACCAGCTAAACATCCACGTTTTCTGTATCTGCCAATAGTTCTCCAGAGTACCGGGAGAGTAAGGCGTTTTGTATAATCCATTCCCCACAGTTATGCCTTTTAGTGACGCATTTTTCCTAATGGCTATTGCCAGAGGCTTTGAAACACCATGAAACGGTGGACAGCCCTGCCTGGGGTCTCAGAACGGCATGATGCTGCGTGTGTATGTAAATTACAGATTTCAGCTGTTACTGCTTTAAAAAGAACGGTGCCTCTAATAAAATTAGGTCTGATTCTGGACACCCCAGAGACCCAGAGCAAGAAGTACTACTTCACCTCCACATCTAATGCATCTATCAATACAGGAGTAAACACTGAAATAAATCTGTTCTGTTCCACACCTAAAGTAAATATGTCTTTGCTTTTCTGACTTTTGCAAACACATTTAGATGAGATGTGCCTGTCTTTCAGAGCAGACCTTAAAACACAAACTAAGTAAATATGTACATTATTTTTCCACACAATGCTATGTCTATATCCTCTTAGCATATAGCAGAAACAAGCCAGTTGTAAAATTGGGGATTTTTGCCCCCCTCTGCCTGCATGCACACTGCATACACATTACAGGCACTTGCTGAAGGTGCCATTCCTTCATGCACTTAACAGCTCCTGTGTTCTAACTTGCTGTGAAAAATTCTAAACAATGCTCAAGTCTCTTTCATGCTACAGAAGACTGTTAAACACAGTTTCTACCATCGGGCACCTAATGGGTTTCTACAACTCTACAGTGCTCAACTACACAAAAAAGTAAAATGGTTAGACATATGGAAACTATACTTAAGGATACAAAGAAACAGACTCTGTTGAAGCCTTCCCCCTTACTACTTTACCTCCATCAAATTTGTCAGCCAGCCTGAAGATGCTGAAGCTCAAACTCTCCCAGCCACCGCAAGAACTTTGTGATTCTTGTGCACAAGTGGTTCTTATCATCATTCTAAGTTTGTGGAAAGTTCAAATGGAAATAACTTTACATCAAAAATATGAAAAAAATTTTCTGGTAAATACTTTGATTTCTTCACTTTTCTGCATTGTTTAAATCAAAAGCCTTCAGAGATCACACAATCACTCAGGGAAAGGCAGGCTCATAGCAACACTAATGAATGACTTACAGTGACAAAACCAAAAACCTCCCCAAAATGTGGCTTCATGGACAGCCAGCCTAGCATGCTATCAGACCTCAGTGGTCAAAGCAACAGAATTTAAGAATACTCCAGAAGACTTTTTTCTCCAGTGAGGCAAGATCGTATGTTAAAATTTGTGTAAGCGTGCTAAAAGACTAATCATTACAGTCAGAGATATTTGGATTCATGTAAGAGCTGCATAATTAATTTCCTCTATTAATTTTGTTCTGTCATGATCTCATATCTAATGATGTAAGCACCATCTTTTTTGACTGATGGCCTATGAGCTGATGATGCATTGTCACCTGCTGTCCCTACTGTTTGGTCACACAGTGTATGCATTTCAACCTAAATGGATAAGAGTTTCTTTTTTATGGCAAAAGGTCTAAAGTCAGAAACTGGCAAGTATGTCCTGGTTTGAGTTAGAACAAAACTAATTCTGTTAAATGACTTTACTTTTAAGCTAAAGCTCTTTTAAGTAACTGCACTTCCTGAACTTAACAGCTTGTTTTCAAATGCTGTTTTTCAAACAGTGTCTGCTTCTAGCAGTGATTAAGACCTCATGTTTAGATTTACTACCACAGATTGGTATGCAGACCAAGGTCACTGCTAAATCTTGTGTACCACATTGAGGGGTGCAGATTATAAGGCTGCACCTGAGGGGATGAGTGGACAGGACATGTGTCCCTAAACTGACCAGCTAGGTATGCTATTCCATATACATCATATTTGATACAAAGCTGAGGGATTGCAAAGGTCAACCTCTCTTCTTCAATGGCCAGCATCCAAGGAGAACTCTGTTTTGCTGTTGATCCCAAATCCGTGAGTTCCCAAATCCAGTTCCAAAATTCAGCCTCTGAATCTAGTTCCCATCTGCTGATGAGTCCAGTCTGGGACTTCTGCCACAGCATCAGTGGCAATGGTGATATAGTTGCCACCAAGGGGGTTGGAGTTGGTATTAGTTTTGTGTGTATATATATTTCATTTTATCATTACTATTTTCATTACAGTAGTTTTAGTTTTCTTTTCCAATCCACAAGTCTCTCTCTCATATCTTTTCCCTTTCTGCAGCAGCCGGAGGGGGAATGGGTAATAGACAGCATCCGTCACTAAGTAGCTGGCCTAGCCCTAATCCTTGACAACTTGTGGTGCCCAACATGGGGCTTCTTGAGCCCAAGTCACTATCCTCTTCTGGTGGCATTCCAAATTCTTTACCTTCTGGCTAATCCTCAACCATTTCTGCAGTTCCTGGACGACTGGGATTTCCTCCCTGAGCTCTGTGTGATTAATGCAACCCATTTGCTCCATATCGCATTGGTAACATGATGAGTGGATGGATACAAAACAAACAGTTAGGGTTGATCTGGCCACTGAGTGACACAGTGTAACCAGAATTATCCATGAATGCATACCTCAGACCCCTCTGCTTATGGTTCACAGGCAGGCTCTTCTATGCACATCTCTGCACACGTGGACTGATGCAAGAAACTGCACCTCTGTGGCTTTGCTCTTATATGGAAAAACAGAAGAGTTTGGCTGTATTTGAAAACTGTGGCCATTAGAGCCCAGGGAGGGGGGGGGGCAGTTCTCCCTCCTCGGCCCTGGCTGGATTTTCATTTCCCTAGTTTCTCTGTATAATTAAATCCCTAATGAATTTCCTGCATAAGTCTTGCTCAGCTCCAAGTGGCCCCCAAACACAACCTTAACTCTCCTCCTCTCCCTGCCCAGATGGTGCCAGTCAAAGCCAAACAAACAGCATAAAAAGAGCTGGCCAAGATTTCTGCCAAGCACTTGTCATCAGGAAAAACACAATTACGTTCCCTGTAATTACAAAGAAATCACCTTACAGAGGATTGGGTCATGACATTGGGCAGGGACATAGTAACCAGGAAGGCTGATGGATGTGATGGGAGAGTTAAGTTTGCAGGAGAAGGGATGCATCATTGAGATCCATATGTTTTATCTTCTTATTACTGAATGGGACAGAGTTGTCTTTCAGGAAGCACTCTTTCTTCTGCCAATTGCTTCCCTGCAGGGAAAGGCTATGGCAGAACCACCCTCTCCTGAGGTGTGACATGAGCTGACTCAAATGCCTGGACAAGATAGGGCTGCCCAACTCTGGTCCTCTCTCCAGCCCACAAGGCATGTCACACCAGCAAAGCATTTCCTTCTGGACAAGGAACTACAGATCTTCAAATTATTGATTTGACTTTTAGAGCCGATAGCAAATGCAGGTTTAGAGCTCAGCATACTGAGTTTTATAAGGCTTAATGTTACAGCATGCAGTGAATTAACCAGAGGGCTGGGTCAGCTCACGGAGAACTGAAAAGAAATTACACTTCTACAAATTGTGTTGCTTCAAAGCTTACAGAAGTCAAAAGGTGTGTGAGGACAAGGAATCGGTATTTGAGCTGTAAAACAGGCAGAGCAGTCTCAGAGACCAAAGCAGATCCCTCCCCACAAAGCACAAGAATTTCAGCTCAAATCTAGCCCAAGACAATGAAATCCAGCACATGTTCTACAATGCAAATTTCTTTCCTTCCCAACCATAAACCTCAAAATCCATCCCCAGTGCTGCTCTATTTTATATAATATACACCTGTTCTACAAGCAAATGGAAGATCATCTTCACTACTCAATAAAATTCAGGCAAAGTTGGGGTAATGTTTTTAAAACTTCCTGCTAGAGGGCTGATGTTCATTCAAACAGCGTAAACTGCATCTGACATGTTGGCATTGGAGTGCAAAGCAACCCGAGCGAAAATCCCCCACTGCCCAGAGCTGTTTCACATGGAGGCTGGGGTCTCATATATCTTCATAATTATACAGGTGACAGCAATAGCAGGATTCACTGGGCAACGCAGAGGTAAGCTGGAGACACTATCAGCTTCCCCCAGCTTCCTCATGAACAAAGCTCCAGGAAAAAAAAGAAAAAGGAAAAGGTGAAAACAGATTTCTAGCAAGGAAGTAGGTTATTTTGCACTGTGAAAACAGCAGAGCATCTCATGTCCTTTAGCTGTGGCAGCACTAGCACTTTAGCAGAAAAAGCTCTTTCTATTATCAATAAGCATTCATTCAAAATTGTAATTGAAACTGTGCCTGCGTAAACTTAATTATTCTACTCCACACCACAGGTTCCTTCTTAAACACACATTAAGATCTTATTTATAAGCTTTTCCTCACTATCAGTCAACACCTAGATACATGGAAAATAAAGGTACAGGAAGAGTCAGACAAATATTTGATGTGAACAGACTGGCCCCGCTTTGCTCAGCTCATAGTATACCTAGCAAACAGCTAGAACATACAGAACTCAAAAGAATAATTAATCCCCAAATACCAGATTAACAAAACACTTCCCTCAGATCATTGCTTTTACTTCAGTGGCTAGTAAGTTTAAAACTAAAAATTTAGCTCTTTTTTCCTGTCTAATTCACTACCACCTAGAACATCAGCTAGAGAAAGAGTACTGCTTGCTCAACCTCAGAAGACTGATGCCATGAGTGATATTTCCTTGGTTTCATCTACAGAGAATAGTTTAGGCATGCAAAGTAACGGTGGTGGTTCCTGAAACACCTGCATGCTCCCTGGCTAAAAAGCTTTAAAGTATGTGCTACATCATTAAGGAAGCTCCTGCTTCAGGAAGTTAAGAATGTTTTTTTTCTCTACCCTATACATCATGGTGCAACTGCAGAAGAGGAAAGCATAGGTCAATTATCTTATATGTCAACCCCTGTCCCATTACACCTCAACTATCCCTTGAGGGATGGCATATCTGCACAGCTTCACCATGGACAAGGGGTTATGAAAGTAAGATGAGTAAAGGTATGCTGCAGGCTTAGCCAACATATGCAAGCAATCAATATATGATATTACAAGGCAAGGTTCCAATTACATTGCATGCACTATCAAAAACTTTTACCTCCAAATCAGCAAGCTCCAGTACTTGTGGGTGACCACCAGTTAGCCATCCAGGTACCTACTTCCCCCAAGCAGCTATCTGGAAACTGCTGACGGACAAAATCCTAAATGCCACTGAAAGGGGGGAGTTTCTTGCATAGCCAGAGTAAGTTGCAGAGTAAATCTCAGCTCTTGAGGATTTTCAAGTAGCAGAAATGCGACATCATAACAGGACAACCAAAGATCCTCTTGATAAACACTAGAAACTCTTATCTTAATTTCAGTACAGGAGACATAGTACCAGGGCACAGGTGTAACCAGTCAGCAACCAAATTGTTTTAACTACAGGAAGAAACAAAAGTAAGGTTGCAAGCAGAATTACATTAAAAAAAAACCCTAGCTTCACAGCAACCTTTTACACAATGGTATTTTGAATTCAGAAAGGTCCTTTAAATGTACTTAAAAGAACACAAGTTTCTTCATATGGAAGTAGATGAACATATCCACACACTGAGTTTTTCAAAATGACAGCATTACGAATCTCAGCAGTGACTAACAACCTAGTATAATTTAAGAAACAATAACTACTAAATTTGCATTTACACATAAGCTCCATGTAACTGAGACCAATAATGGCTAGCAAAAGAAGTTAGCAAGAGGTTTTTCCTACTCCTTTCTTCTATCTGCAGGAAGTCTTTGTGCAATATAAGGCACAGATTGTTATCTGTATGTATCAAGGAAGGACAGAGAAGGAAATGTTCAGCTGAAGGTATAACAGTGAAGACAGCAGAATGTATCTGGGCTCTCTCCTAAAAATATCCCAATAAAAACCCCTTCTCAGGAAGGGTTTTTCGTTTAGACAAACAACAAGGAGGTGCTCTCCAGACATCACTAACTCGGTCTTTCTAAATGACTGCACAAACAGCTCCACATCTGAAATAAGAAGCATCAAACATATTTTCTTCAAATCAGGTAATTTGCTCCAAGATATTTTCAGAACCAACCTCCTTTAAATACCAAAATAAGATGTGGTCATCTCAACAATAAACTACTTGCTAAAACACGTCCTCTTAAATGTAGCTTACATGTTATTTAACACACCATTTTGAAGGAAAAGAGCTTCAAGTCATAACGAGAATGCTTACCTGGTTCAATAAATGCTGACAAATTCTAGTACCTGTATATCATTTCTTATATGCAGCACTAGCACCATGTCTTGATTAAAGGGCAGAACAAGGAAGACATCTTCAGCGAACATTCTAATATTATTTTAACATTAATATCTAATAAGAAAGTTTATATTCATAAATAACCATGCACACATACAGCACATTATCTTATGCATGTGTTTTGAAATATATCAAGGCTAAGCCATTGCTCAATATAATCATGCAAAGTGTTGACTTAAAGCATGCATTATTTACAAGAACAAGTACCAGCTTCAGAATTTCAAGCTCAATTTTCTCTAGATACAATCCAAATTGCATTAAAAGCATATATAGTGCTAACAAATAAAACAATTCCTCCGGAATATTTTTAACCTGCTTTTTTTATATATCTATAAAACATAGTCATGTAAAAAAGTATATTCTTCTGATGAGATAGTAAAAATAAATAAATCCAGGCTGCATTTGAATGAATTTTCAATATGAAGTATATGAAATTATGCTGCCTCTATAGCTCAGAGGAAGAAGGAAAAAGTATAACGCCACTGAATTAGGTATTGCACAGAATTTATTTTTTCCTAAAGAGAAGTGGACTTCATAATAAACCACTATTTTCTTTATTCGGCACTACTGTCTGGTAACTCTAATCCGTAATGAAGTTTGCAAAAAAAAAAAAAAAAGTCTTTTTTTCTTTAAAAATGTTAACCCACCAGTCATCCTTCTAGCAAGGGATACATTATTAACCAAAAAAGTACAAATGGCAGCAAAAGGTTCAAACCTTTTTGATCACATGAACTCATCATCCATTCACTTGCTTTAAATCAAACCATAATCCAAGCTAATTAAAAACTAAACCCAGGGCTGAGAAGAGAGCTTTTGTTTTTGAAGAGAGCTGAGAAGCTTCATTAACCTCTTCTAGCAACTTTTCCTAACACAAAATTACTCTCATGCAACTGAAAGCCCCTCACACTCACATAGAGTAGGGCACTGCAGCCTTAAAGACAAAGTGCTCTCCTTGCAGTAAGAGGCTGCAGGTACACATTAGTCCACTACTCACATCCACAAAAATCACACACTGGGATCTCAAACTCAGACTGACTTGTAATTTCTAACATAATGCAGAAATAGATGATCCAGATGATTTTGTGTCTTGCAGGAACTATTCCACATGCACAAGCTTCATGGGAAGACTGGCTACATCAGTACAGCCTGAGCTCCAGAGGATGCACCATGCAAGCAAGCTGGAGTGCCTGGGAACACCGGGCTCTCCTGTCACCAGCTGCTTCGGAGGAGCAATGGAACTACCCCAGCCATAGGATCCAGAGTAAGCCTCTGCTTCCACACGCCCACTTTTCATCCAGCTCCCCCTCATACCTCTTACCAGCATGTCCATCAACCTACAGCTCATGTAAATTATACCAATTTGGAGACTAAATTAGTTAAGTCTATGGATACTCATAACATTACTTTACAAATGGCTAAAATGAATTTAGAATAATTGCACTACCACAACAACACATACATCACAACATTACATGTGGAGCTTCAAAACTCTCAAAAGCAGGGGAAAAAAAGAAAAATATTCGGCTTTCACAAAAACATTCCTAAGCTCAAGGTACTTGGTACTTTTACAATCAGAAGTTTGTTCTCCTCTTCTAAACAATATTTATACACATACAAAAAGCTATCTCAAACACAAGGCATGAATCCTATAACACAAATCTGCATTTTGGTCTCATGCAGGGAGTAAATCGCATTCAAACAGCTATATTAGCAATAGCAGATGAAAATGAACTACTTTCTAGGTATCTTACCTTTTGCAGTCTGAATGCTAATAAAGAATTTGGAATTGTTCAGAACCATCCAGACTGGTTGAACACAGTAAGTTTCTCTTCCAAGTAAATTTGAAGTTTTTCCTTCCTGGAGAAAGCCAGAAAGCTATGGCTTCAAATCGGAAGGATTAGATAATTCTCAGTTACTTGAGGCTTAAAAAGGTTTTACTTTGAGATCAGAATTAACTAGCTTAATGATCTCCTGCAATGCTCACATTTATTGCAGCAAAGTAAAAATTACCCTTCTCCACCAGCCACTGCTATCATGGCTCAACAGCCAGTCTCGAGCTGCTACTAAACTATTTGGAGAGGCTTACACTAATGGGATGAAATTTAATATTTTATTTAATATATACAAGGCCTACTTCCAAAAAAGTAAAACCACCAAGTTACGGTGCAAAGTTTCACCAGCTTAGCAAGTCCGAAGGAGCACAGCAAGACCTGTATCAACAGCTCTCTTCACCCTTGCTCAACTCTTCATACTTCCTTACACTTCCTTACACTGCAGCATCATGCGGTCCCAGCATCCATTGAAACAGTAGCTTAACCACAACATCACAATTCTTTAACATTTAATTTAGAATAGCCACACTGAGTTTCTTTGTACTTAAGAAGTTTTCTTCCTGCAACGCCTTGAAAAATAAGTCCTTCATCCTAAGAGGACAATTTATTGAGATCTGGCCAGTAGGATGCCAAAAGTTTGTGGATTTAGTTATGAAATTCAGTTTCTTCAAGAAAGACCTGATAAAACACAGGCCAGGTCTGCAAGCTAGAAAACCCAAAACCTCTCTTCTTCAGCAATACTTTGCCCCAAAAAAATGGTTAAGAATAACACTACCAAAGCATAATCCTGCACCTCAGATATCACGTGCCATGTAGGAGTTGTAGGAATTGTAGGAGTTGTCTTCCCTCTCCCCTTCCCCCTAGATTAGTAAGTCAGCAAACATTTCAGTGGAATATTAGGCAGCAAAGTGCATTGCAACAGTCTTAAATTTATCCATTTCACAGAATCAGCTGAAAACACAGGGTTAATCCACTGGCTGGGAGGCATAACTGACAGAATAGCTCCTTCAGCGACCTCCCTGCCTCTGCTTTCCCAGGCTGCTCCAGCTCTCTGGAAATACAGGTGTAGCTCACATGACAACTGAACTAACCCAATGCATCACTGCCACCAAAGAGCACTGTCCCATTTCTCACTTCTGATTGCACTGGCCCCTCTTTCTTTCCAGAGCTTACAACACTACTCTTTAGCTGCTGAGAAAAGCTAAAAGCTCCTCTGATTTTTGTTGCCAGCTCTAAACTGGCAGACCTGCCTAGCGGCACTGGGAGTGCCTCATCACCACCACCACACCAAGTGCACACAAGAGAAGCATGGGCTGGCAGCACAACCAAGACCTCCCTCAGCACCATCATCTGTTGCCTTTGTTGCCTTGGCTATACCACTGAAAATGAACAGATCAAAGCAAAGACACAGAAGGGCTGAATCAGAAGCACCACTGGAAGGACACAGGGCAGAGAGGGAGGAATCCTTTTATAAACTTTTCAACTTCAGGAAGTCCAAAGCATGCCATGATAAAACTGGTAACAAGAAGTTTTAAGGTGAAAAGCACTAAAACCACCACATCATTGATCTACTAAATCCCTTTAAAAAAAAGAAGAAAAAAAAGCACCAACGGCTAATTACCTCCTGTAAACATGTTTTCTATGTTCTCTCTGAACGTTGTCCTGCTTCAGCTATCAGTTCTGGCTTTTTCTATAGCTTTCTTCTTTCCTTTTTCTTTTCCAAACTGGTACCTTTCTCTTATTTACGTATTTCTAAGCAACAGCAATATCACCTTTTCACCTTCTCTTCCATAAGCAGTTTGAGCTTTAAATCACTCACTGAAGTGTCTCCCAAACTTGAATCACTCTCGAAGATTCTATCGAAAACACTCAAAATACTGCATGTTTTTAGAAATATGAACATTAAAACAGGACACAAATACTCCCACAGCAACCACATCACTACCAAATGCCAATACCGCATCACCTTAGTATGCTCAGACAGTATTTTCCCCAACTACAAAGCTCAAGAACTTTTTAGGCCTTTTAACCACAGAATCTGTGACAAATGCCTTAAAAATCAGATAAAGTAGATTGTATCCTCATAGACTAACACTAGCTACAACTGAAAAGTGGGGTAGAAGTGGCAGACAAAATACAGTGACACCTAAAACAACATGGAAAAATTTTGAATTCATTGTGCCTGAGGGAACACAAAGTCCCAATTAAACAAAGATCTTCAAGAAAAATTTCCAGCTCTCCACTTTTGCTTTTATCACCTTAGCGCACTCTAATCAGCCTTTTTGCTCCTCCTTATACCCAAAATAAACCAAAAGTCAAAATAATAACATCAAATAAAAAGTATGTATGGTTTTTTTGCTGCCTCCACTACAAGTAAACACCAGAGATGTCATTTATGAAAGTATAAAGCAATCCAAGGATGGCAAAGGAAAAGTATAAAATATGCATTTACGCATAAATATTTTACATGGGTGAGATAAGGCCTTTATAGTCAAACTGAGGGCGTTTTCAGGCACAATTTATTACATTTCATACAATTTGCACAAGGTTTTCTATTTCATATAAATCCCTGAAGTACCATCTTTATGAATGCAAGCAAAACATGTCCCTTCATGCCCATTTTATTTGCCTTGAATTCTGAGTTTGGACACTTTCAAGTCAAAATCAATGTTACACTTAATATGCTCTACAAAAACAAACAGATCTTTCTTCATGACTGCTTATAGTACCTTTTATAAACTTTAAAATACAGTGTTTGGTTTAATGAAGTCCTGGTGATTGATTTTCATAATTGAAGCTGACACGGCTCGAAGATGACTCCGACTCCACCAATGGAGTTTCAGCAGAGATCCTCGTCCCTCTGCTGAGCAGCATCAGGGCAGTACAAACCTTTCTCTAAGTTACACAACATGGGAATATTTGTTTTTCCTAAAAGCTCTTCCTCCAAGAGGACTGCCACTGCAGCACCAGCCATTATTTTCCCCAATGCCATTCTGGAAGATTTGTACAAAGCTCCTCGTTAGGACCTTGGGTGTACAGTGAACCAGGGACTAAGTGGAATTAAGCCAGGAACCAGGCTCTTCCACCACTGTAAGACCACATGTTTTCCTCTCCTTGTCTCAGCTTCCTTGATGGAAGCTGGGCAGTTCAGCCTCCTGCCACCGGGCACTCAGCACACTGCCTGTCGGTAACAAAGCCACATGGGTTGACAGGCATCTGTCCTGTTCTGGTGGCAGCAAACTTCCTTCCAGCAGCAAAGAAGAGTGTGCCCTGCATTGCAAATTTGTGCTATGAGTATTTACAAATCTGCCAGAGGAATGGCATGCTGGGTCACAAAGCAGGTCACCTGAAAACTCAGCATTATGCAAAACAGGAGCTACATGCCTTCAAAAACCATCCACATTACTTTTACACAGGAACAACTCTCCTAGGGATTTGCAAAAATCACCTTGTTAAAATAATACAGGCTACTTTAAAACAGTTTAACCTGTTTTAGGTCCACGAAAAGTCATCTACGGTCTTCCTCTTAATATGACTTATTGGTAGGCCACAAGCACCACAGAAGAGGAAAATCTCTGCTTTATTCACAGCAACCAAAGTACAAATATCCAACTACAACATACTGGGCATCCCATCTGGAAATTTCAGGTGTCTCTGAAACCTACACATTTTAGTACCTTTGCTTCACAGCAGGGGCTGAGCTGAGAAGGGATCACCAAGCTGGCATGCATGTACTTTCTGGCTGGCTGAAGACAGAGTATCTGCAGTTACTGGCCATGTAGGCAATGCTCAGATATTTAAACAGCTGCATCACAAAAAAGTTTGAGCTGAGACAGGAAACATGAAGAGGAGAACACTCAACTTGTGTCGACACATCCATTCACACCATGGCAAACACCATGCTCAGTCCTGCACTGCTGCAAAGTGAAGACAGCTGCTCCTGCAAGGTGCCCAAAAGCATAGCCAGCAGCAGCCATGTGCTGCCATCCTCCCCCACAGTGGCTCCAGAACACACCTCAGAACTGGGGCTGGCAACACCTGATGGGATGGTGTGGGGTTGGTTTGTTTGTTCAACAGAAGAGAGGTTATTGGTTGGGGTTTTTTGCTAAAGCCTCTACATCATCCAGCTCCTTGCAGAGCAATGTTAATGATGATGAATGAAATCCTTTCCAAGATGTTTGTGCCAGGCAGAAAGAAAAAACATCATCACACTAGGAAAACATAACTTAACTACATCAGTGGTGGGATCTTACCAAAAACTCCTCAGATGCCCAAATCTACATCTGTGGGAGGGTTTTGGTAAAACACCACTGCCTTCTTCTGACTGCAGGGAGCACTGAGGCACTCGGGACCTGCTTTACCTCTCCCTACCCCACTGTACAGCCCAGGATAGACCTAAAACAGGTAAGTTCCTTCAGCTAGCCACTGAGTTCAACAGCAACAATGCAGAGTCCTCTGGAAGTCAGATGGGAAAGTCACTTTGTAATGAAGCATGTTAGTATTGTCAGAAGTCATTCACACTTTAAAACACCTAAAGCATAAACAAACCCCTTCATCCTTAATTTAAACATTCTTTAGTAGTGCTGTTCCACATCGACTGAGAAATCCTCTTGCACTTCACATACCATAGGCATGTTATATCTCCTATTTGCATCACCTAAGGTCTATACAGTGTTTTTCGATTGCAATTCATTATATAAAGATAACTACTAATTTGCCAGCAGCGCAGATATTTTAAGATACTGACAAGAAAGGCTTCATTTGCGATCAAGGAAGTTCTACTTTAGTGCAAGAATCAATACTGTTTCAAGCTCTTCTGTGATACTCAAAACTGACCCCAAAAAAGCACATCCTAACCCCGCTTGCTAAACCCCGTGGAAGATGCTAAAATCCACAGCTGTTTATAGCTGCAACATTATGCATCTGACAGTTTTATTTGTGTAACAGTTTATGCTTTCATTATGTTCTGTCACTTGCTACATGGAATTTGTGTTTAAGAGGATTCCACTGTATCATATCTAAGAGGTTTACAACAAAATCCAAATAGCTGAACTCACAGATACGCTGCGTCTCTAGATTTAAGGGTTCGCAGTAACTTCTTGTAGCCATCTTTCTGTGAGATACATCCAAAACCAGAACACAATGCTATAGAAAAATTCAGGGCTGATTAAATAAAAAATCAATACACAGTATTACTACGCCTGCCTTCCCATTATTCCATCACATACAAAAAACTATAAGAAACAACCAGTTTTCACAAGTTTATTCTCAACTCTTGAAAAGAGCACAGAAGCACGTTTTGTTTCAAGCCTACCAACTAATTAACTGTGCCAGAAGCTGAACAAGTGGCAGAACTACAGCTCCCAGTAAAAGCATGTAAACTACTAGTGACTGAGATGCCAAGAAGAAACTGCAATAAACAAAACCACAATACAGTCAGGATCTCCTGCACCCATCATCCTGAGGGTGTGTGTGTATGTATATATACATACACACACACACACATATATAAGGAGTGTGAGGTAGGGTGGAAAATGTAGGCTACACTTGGAACATGCCAAATGCAGTAAGGCTAACACGATACAGCAAATCTCCTCTACATTTGGTGAACCTACATTTTCTCTCTATGGCCAGGGAATCCTTTTCATGACTCTGCATGGATCTTCCTCATGAGGCTTCTACCTCTGAGCCAGTAACTGGAACATAGAAACATCTCACGGTTGGAAAAGACCTTCAAGAGCACCAAGTTCAACCAACAGCCCTACAGTACTGTTACCCCTAAACCATCCCCCTAAGTGCCACTTCTACTTGTTTTTTTAAAACCTCCAGGGATGGTGACTCCACCACTTCCCTGGGCAGCCTATTCCAATACTTCACCACTCTTTCAGTGAAGAAATTTTTCCTAATATCCAATCTAAACCTTCCCTGGCACAACGGGAACCCATTCCCTCTAGTCCTATTGCTAGTCACAAGGGAGAAGAGGCCAACACTAGCCTCTCTACAATCTCCTTTAAGGTAACCGAAGAGAGTGATAGGGTCTCCCCTCAGCCTCCTCTTCTCCAAGCTAAACAGTCCCAGCTCTCCTCATAAGGCCTGTTGTCCAGACCCCTGAACAAGCCACCATCTTCAGTGGTACACAGACAAAATGGTTATATGCAATGACCTTTGCTCAGTCATCCTGACTGCAAATAACCCTTCCCTGGAAAAGGGCATTTATGGCCCCCCACTTAGTTTTGTTTTCTTTCTCCTCCAACCAACCTTATCATTCATTCTGCTGCTAAATTAAATAGCTCTCCACTAGAAATTCCCTGATCATGCAAGCACTTGCGTACTGGTGGTAATTAAGTCATCTCTGAACCTTCTTGGAAATAAGCCACCAACAGTAAGTATAGAAACTCAGGCAAGGCAGGCTCTACAGGCCTCATATGATAGTATACCTTTTTTAAACCCTTTCAGATTTTTAACACATTTTCTAGGAGTAAGTATCAGAAATGCACAGCATTAGAAGAACACACTCTTTCACCAGCTCCTCTCCAGGTAACACTGTCACCTCTTTTTGCCTGCAGCACTCTTATCTTACAGCACACACTGGAGATAGGCAATCACAGCCACCAAGTTGGAGATGCAGGCTCACCATACGTCCTGCTCCAGTGGAGTAACTGCTCAGTGCTACACCGCTCCCCAGGCTGTAATCATGCTCCTCTCTCTGCAAATCCACTTGACAGAAAGCTTCTCTTAACTAGATTGTTTCAGTAATGAGTTATTTCAGCTCATGTAACTGTGGTCTGTGGTGGAAAAGTCAAGCCAAGCTACATCACAGCTTGTGTTAATTTCCACTAATGAGAATCCCAACAGTGTCAGTAAGTGGATCCATCCACAAACTGAAAAACCAAATATTTGGAATTACCTCTGTGGAAACAACCTTCAAATCATCAAGGAAATAAAGTCTACAACCCACAAAGTAAAGACTATCCTCCAGCAGAGACACGTTTCACACAACATGAAGAGAGAAACACACCAGCAACACAACTGGCTGTATGTTCTGGGTTTAACAAGAGTCAACTCTCCAGGGATCCACCTAAAGAGATGTACAGCTAGCAACTCATGCCTCCATTCACTAAGGTTTTTATTTTACCTTCACCTTTGCAGCTCCTCACTGGCTTCTGCCAGGACACTTCCCAGCTGCTTGACAGCATGGCTGCCAGGGAATGAAAGTCAAGAGTCCTGGATCACAGCAAGCTGCATGAATGCCACCCCCACAGAAGTACCCATCTATTTTACTACTTTGCCTTCTCCCCTTCCTCATCCACCGTTTCACCATATGGGAGGACTAGGTGAACTGAGAGTCTATACCTAGAAGCAAGAGAAGATCATGAAACACGACAGCGCTCTCCGCTCCAGCTGTGAGGTGCAACACTGCTAGGACTGAGGACGGTAATGAGAACCTGGAGGAACCAAAGTTCACCCATGATTTGTTGCCTGCACAAGCGTGACCATAAAATGAAACCCCTCACACATCAGAAGGCTGACCTCATTGTGCATTGTGCTGTATTAAATGGGTATGAGATTCAAGGTAACATAAGTAAAGCCCATTCCACAGAGGCAGAAGATGTAGGCTAAATATGGATTACAGAGAAAGTGCTGAGTTTTTTATTGCATCTCTGTCCAAGAAGTAGTTTCAGTATGCTCACTACCACTCGTGATCTTCACTAGTGAACTTTTACCCACTTTAACTGACAGAAGTTGGATTACAAAACAAAATACTCCTAGAAAAGGTATGGATCTGTAAAGATCAGCCACTTAAATGTTATTAAGTATTCATAAGACAAGATGCAATGGATGAGACCTTTCACGTACTCCAAATGTGCAATGTGTATGGTAATTGGGATCTGGCATGCTAAAAATAAGGTTCTGAGCAAGTTTTTGCATTTTTTGAGAATTTCTTCCTCTCTACTTTCACAAAAACTGTGCATATTAAACTTTAAGTCTTAAGATGCAGAAAGAGCAATAAAGCCTTTCACATCCAGCTACTGAATTTGCAGAGCATTATATCTGACCTAACCCTGATGTCAAAGGCTCAAGCTTTCCAAAGGACATTCTATTCAGACTGAAGCTTTCCAGTATTACTTTTATTTCTTTAATTTACTCTATTTCATTAAACTTAAGCAAAGTTAGATCTGAAGATTTAGGGAAAAAAGCTCAGGGTGAAGACTGAAAAAAATCTTTAAAAATTTTGTCCGGGTTCTTTCCTCACATGTGGGTAGGAATCTTGATGACAACCTTATCTGCATTACCAGTGCTTGATTTAGCTGTCAGAAGCCTGATATTTCTTCCTCCTGCATACTTTTTGTAGCATAATTATCTGAAGAGCCTCTTAAATATTCACCTATTGATCTGTTCCACTTATTTACTTCATTAATGACATACTATCACTTTTTCACTTTTACAAGTAAATAGGCATCTGGCATTTTAAAACACCAGCCCCACATTTCATGGAGAACACAGCTGAATTCAGGAGTTTTGCTGAGCCTTTTTAGAGTGTTTCTTTTGCATTCAACAACTACAGGTTCTTTAGATCAATCCCAAAACTGGGTCACCT
Organism: Galbula dea; assembly: GCA_013399015.1. Taxonomy (NCBI): domain Eukaryota; kingdom Metazoa; phylum Chordata; class Aves; order Piciformes; family Galbulidae; genus Galbula; species Galbula dea. Next base: position 5,806,178 of record VWZX01004666.1, read on the forward strand.
AAAAGCACTTATGAAGCATTTAGCAAGCACTAGCAAACAAATTACATCCAGCACATGCTGTTTCATGAGTAATTGAAACAGCCAGGTAGCTTAAACATATAACATTTCATCAGACCGTTGTTAAAAAGACGTTAATATTCATTTTTCCCTCAGTAGCCATGTAATTTCTTCCTCTTTATTTCATCTTCATAAATCCACTAGAGTCACAGAAAAGTGGATTTAATCAGATAGCCAGTGATGAACAATTAACTTACTTTTCCCTGTCAGTTCATGATTTAGTGACATGACTTAGTGGCAGAAGTAGAAAAGAGAAAGGAGACAGAAGTGGAGGGGAGCAAGAGAGCTGTTTTAAGTAAAGCATTCATGGTACTTCCAAAGGCTGATACAAACTACCCCAAGAAATGTATTCAATAACCCCTCCTATCATGGTGATGATGCAGAACTCTTCATGCTCCTCACCGAAACATTCGCTGTCACGACACATCAGCCCAAGCTGTGCATCTCCTCCAGCTTATCTACCTCTTCCAAAGACGACTTCTTGGTTTCAACAAAGAATTCAGTTCAAATTTTAGATCTGGATTTATAGAGCCTCAATTAAAAAGGCACAAAACATACACTTGAAAGATTTAGGAATGGTGACATTTGCCTCTCGCAAAATTCTGCTTAATACAACATGATGGCAGTTAATACCATCAACAAAAATCTGGGAGTTATCATGCACCTTTTCTTGACATTTGAGAGTCACCTGGTGGCTAACAATAAAATACTGATTTATGATCTACAGACTCTTATTTATTGGAGGGCACAGCTCCCCTTAGGCATTGAACCAGTCTAGCATACTTGTAATTTTCTGTAGTCTCTTGAGAAAGCATATTCTAGAAGTTGCAAAGGCAGATCTGCATAAGCTTGGCACTCTCATATGCAATTTTCATTTAAACTAGGATTAAAAAAGAGAATAAAATGCCATTTTAAAAGCCTGCCATTTTCTCTAACAAAATGGATGCCGCTTTAATTACAGAAACAACACTTTCTCTGTGGTTTGAAGATGACAACTAAGGACAAATGCATGTTGATTCTCCATCACTTCTAGTGCCCTACTGAGAAAGCCGAGTTATTGATAAAACAGGAGTTAAAGCAAGATTTACACCACTGGAAAATTTTACTATGCTTCTGTACAAATACTTGTCTTGTCATTGTAGTAAAAAGCTTTCATGTGCTAATTTTTTTTAAGGATGCTGTGAAACAAGTTGTATAATTGTTAAGTATTTCAGGAGGGGGAGGGGTGGGAAGGTGTGGAACACACCCCAAAATATTAAATCCTCTCTTTGGAAACTGAACATACAATCTCAGTGAAATTCTCTATTGTAATGATTTTGCAATTTGGTAATAAGGACCATCTAAATCTATAGAGATACCCTTTTCTTCAGGAAGAAAAACAAGTCTACTACTTGTAAAAACCACTGATTACAGCTTGCCTAAACTAAACAATTAAAGTAAAATTATCCTTAAACAGAGAATGCAAGTGGCTTTTGCCAACTTTAAGCAAACTCCTTCTGCATTACCAGTTCTTATGTGCTGTGACCAGGCTGAGCTCCACTTTTCATTCCATGTCATAATAAGTGCATCAAAAAGTCAGCAAAGGTGACTCAGCTATAATATCTAAGCAGAAAGAGGTACAAGCAGATCATAGAAAGGAGAAAACTTGAAGCAGAAACCACAACTGGATGCTGAAGCTAGTCCAGCTGAAAATGAAAAAAAAAAAAAACAAAAAAAACAAGATTTGCCTTTCTAATGCCCTCAGTGGTAGATTAAGTAATAGAGCAGGAATATCCTCCTCTCTACACCTTGCGCTATGTGTCTTATAGGAAATTGTGTATTAACAAAATTGGAGTTAATGCCTTGGACTAGATGAAAGATACCGGTTTGCAATATGCAGAAAAATCAGAAAAGGCATCCAACACCACCATCCCACCTTAAAGTACATGGACAAAGGATAGGAATCTGCTACTGCTATTAATTACTCTTTGGTCACCATGAACTGCTGTGATTCAACCCTGATGATAATCTGCACAGGATTCAGTATAAATACTTGTAGTGGAACCATTACTTTTTCTCCAAGCTTACTTTCTCTGTAAATCAAGAGCTACATAGCATTACTCCTTAAACTACATCCACAAAAGTTATTCAAAACAGAAGAAAAATTATCAAACATTAAAAAAGAGTACATTCCAAAATCAGAATCATCCAGCTTCCTCTGGATACGTTTCCTGACCTAGATGCTCTTCTAGGTACCATTTCTTTCACAAACTCATGCCACAGTCAGTGAGTAAGACAGATGATACTCATACTTAAATTCTCAGTGCTTGAATCGAATGCTTGAATTTTCAACTCTGATGTTCTTTTAACATAGCTAGTTTAAGAAATTTGCAGCATGGCACTATATCCTCTGGGGAAGAAGAAAGGCAAAGCAAATTAAGACACAATTCTCTAAGCTAACTGGAATCCTGAAACCAGTAATAAATCTGTTACGTGACAAAGATTAAATGGTGCTCTGCAAGTTACCGGTAGCGTTCTTCTTCCAAATCCAATGTGGCGATAGCGGCATGATATGACAACTGATGGATGTCAAATGCTCTACATTATAAACACACTGATAGTCACATTGTTGCCTTCAAGTCTTGTTAAGATAGTTCACTTTTTAACTGATAGTAAAAGAAGCATATTTCTGTTGGTTTCCCCTCATACCAGGCTTTTTTGAAGGAGAGTAAGACAAGGATATTTTTACTATAAAATTAAGCAGCTGATAGGCCCATATTAAATCCCAGTCAGAACTTTTCTGTGTGGCTGCAAGATTTTTTTTCCTCTTAAACCTGTCCAGTCACATTTTTAACTTCCCTAGGCTTTGGGCACCAACTACATCCTGCAGTAATGCATTTCACAGCTTAAACCATGCATAGGATGAAGTATTTCATCTTAAACCTGATGGTGACCTGCAGTCCTCACATGAGGACAAGAAGACAAGTGTCCCCACTCTTTCATCCTTCTCCTCTGTTAGGACTTTGTCAAGTTTCACACAGATCTCCCTTGCCCTCACATTCTTCTCTGCTGAACATCTGGGAAGACAGCCAGTCAACCTTGCTGTATTTCTCTGAAATTTTAAGTTCTACTAAAGTTCTTTCCTAGACGGAGAACTAAAAAATGACCATCATTCAGGGCATAAGATACACCACAGACAGACAACAATGCAATTATGCCTTCATTTTATTTGTCTCGTTGTAATTCATGAAATTGTTTTCTTTTTTGATCACTGCTGACCACACAGATAATCAGTGGACTATTGTGCAAAGACACTGAAGGCTTATCACTTTCATCATCTGAAAGTGAGTCTGGCAAAGCAGAGAAGAATCCACTTGAGAAAATATTTTAAAAGGAGTTCTTGATGAATATAGTCTTGCTCTCAGTAGATACAATCTTGGTGAAATAATTATGACTAAATGACACTTAAAAAGTAGCTTAAAAGACTGGACAAAAGTTCTTGTCAAACTGAGTTGAGAGCAATGGAGAAACGTTTCTAAAAGTAGTTGGTGCTACTAAATCAAACATCAATGCAGAGTGCTGCAAGGTAAACGTTTTTGAGTCAATGCAGTGAGCAACCTACTCCTTGATGGGCTTTGAGGATGGAGCAGGGCTAAATGCTGCCCAAGCAAGGGCACCTGATCAATGGAAACAAAGTTCTGTCCAGACTAGTAACACCAGATGCACAACACAGGATAAGAAAAAAAGCTGTGTCCACATTTTGAAAATCTATTTCGAAAAAAGTTAGTGCTGATGTCTTGCAACATACATTCAACTTTCTATAGTTTCATGTCTGAGTGTTTGTTGGTTTTTTTTTCCACAGTATAAACCTCATTTTTCTTATAGTTAAAAAGAAAAAAAGTCTTGCTTACAAAAGTATTTCATCTTTTTCCACATGTGAATGATTTTGGAAAGGAAAGTCCAGGGAGACTCAGGCATCCTCCAGCAGAGCTCAGTGAAGCAGCTGTGACGCTATTACTCACTGTCCTGCCTGTGGTAAAAACAATGCCACAGCTATGCCTCGGTGGGCAACAAAGGAGTTCATTGTTCAAGGGTTATTCAATTCTTTGTTTCTTGGCTGAGTCTGCAAACTTGGAAAGCAGGAGACAAGTTAATGTTCACCAGGACAGCTGAACCATAACACCAATAGGTGCCCTGTTTAAGGACTGGACCAAGGGCTCCTCAGATTCATGCATCAATCCACAGCATGGTCATTTAAAGAGAAGAAATCTGGAGAAGGGTAGGCGCTGAGCAGACAGAGAGAGTGCTTCTCCAGCTGCCAGCAATTTTTGACTAATGGACCAGAATCGCTCCACAGAAATCTAAGTATTTTTCTTCCCTACTCATTCTGTAATCATAAACAGATTTTTTTTCATTAAAAAATACACCAGGCTCAAACATTTTGCTCCTGCAATCCAACACTCTTACCCAAGTAACATTCCCAGTTCCTAATCTCTTCTCCCCTTACTGGTTTTCCTTTTATTATCCACCTATCTCTGGATTTCTCAGAAACTGTAGACTCCCCGTTTAATGTCACCCTTACAATGACAAATGAATAAATAATTTATTCCCATTCCCTATTTAAAAGCCACCCAGAAGCAAGGTCAAAGCAGCTCCCCAGACATCTGCTCACACCAAATGCAGTGCAAATACAGCAGCAATGCTGCCTGATAAATGACAGCACTAGTCTTCTAAAGTTCCCTTGCTCCAGTCACCCCATTCTCAGAAAGACTGAAGAGGTCTCAAAATAAATTTTCACTTACTAGCACAGTGACACTTACACATATGGATTTCATACGACATTCTGCAAAACACAAATTCTCTCGACTGGACAGGAGACAGGAAGAAGCCAAGACACCACCTTCTTGCTTGGGGAAGCAAAGAGAAGCTGCCACTTACCCATGGAATGCCCAGACCTATCAGACCACTTAAACAGGGTGGTGAATGAAAACTAGTTCGTTGTCCTACCAAAGAGCCACAACTGACACTCAAGCTCAAGTCTTTCTTAAATTATAATGTGGCAACTGGGGAGCTGCTATTACACAAGGGGCTAAAAATGAGTCTGTGAAGGGTCCACTCTGTGTGCCCCACAGGTACAAATGCCATGGTGGTGCACAGCTTTTCTTATTCTCTTACAGCATACAGGTAAACTGTAAAATCCCCTTCATCCTTGGAACTATGCTCTTTCATAGACCAAAGCACAACCAACCACGCAGCTCCTCTCATCTCTTTTCCTCTTCTCAATCTTTTAGGAGATCAAGAGAGGTCACATTGTACCAGAAGCTCCACCTAAGAGGACATCTTCCACAATACCTGTGAGTTCCCATCTTACCTGTAATCATGATGGTATGGCATAGGGAAAACAGAGGTTCTGCCTTCCAGGCAGTTCCAAAAGTGCAAAGAGCTACTCTCGGATGCTCAGAAACTGGCACCTCCTAGGCATTTGTCTGTGCTGACCAAAGGTGCTTGGACTTTTGATACTGTAGCAAATGCCACAGCTACAAAGATGATTAAGGGGGTGGAACTTCTTCCTTATGAGGAAAGGCTGAGGGAGCTGGGGCTCTTTAGCTTGGAGAAAAGGAGACTAAGGAGTGACCTCATCTATGCTTTTAAGTATGTAAATGGTGCGTGTCAGGAGGATGGGGTCAGGCTCTTCTCAGTGAAGCCCAGTGACAAGACAAGAGGCAATGGTTGTAAGCTGAAGCATAGGAGGTTCCTCGTGAATACAAGAAAAAAATTTTTCCCAGTTCAGGCGCCAGAGCACTGGAACAGACTGCCCAGAGAGGTGGTGGAGTCTCCTTCTCTGGAGGTATTCAAAACCCATCTGGACACATTTCTGTGTGACCTGGTCTAGGGAGTCCTGCTGTGGCAGGGGGGTTGGACTAGATGATCTTTCGAGGTCCCTTCCAACTCCTAACATTCTGTGATTCTGTGATATGTACCAGGTGACACAGAAGTATAACCAGGTTACTTTTAGGTTCCAGAGACCTAATTCTCTTATCTTTCCTCAGTAAGACATGAAGGGCTATTGTTTCTCCCATCTGTTCTCTACTTTCAGCAAAAGGCTGAAGGACAGCAAAAGCTGTATGTTGAGGCAGACAATATATAAAAGCCAAGCTCATCGCTAATTACCAACTAAGAACAGAGATACGAGTGCCTAGACTTGTTAGACTGTCATTTCTCTTTGCAGACTACTTAGAAGATACATCCTAATTTATCAGCAGTCTGTTTAGACTGTCTTATGTGCTCCAGTCTTCATCTAATGAGTAGCCATCCAAGCCAGATACTGCCAATTCTCACCATTTGCTTATGTCGCCCACTCTTCTTACATAGGCAGCTGCTAAATGCTCAGTATCAACTCAATGGAAAATTACAAACTCTTTCTGGATAACACTGCAGGTCACTAGTAATTATTCTTTGACTGTAAGAGCAGTCTTAGAAAGCAGGAATTGAAAATAATTTGATACTTTGTCATTCGGGTTTATTCTCCGATTTCTGTGGTAACCTTTCTTCAATTTCCTTAAAGTATATGGTAATTTTTAACTACAGGTTTGGACAACAAAAAAGCAGGATGAATCATTCTGGATATTTAAAGCCTACAATCAGACAGCTTGAATCTCTTTGTATTTTGCTACAGTTCTCAAGCCAGAGTTTTATTTTCTATTTATCACCAAGAACACTTGTATAGGGAGTACTAATGTATTTAAATATGCAAAACACTTCAGGATTTGGGTACTTATATTCTACAAGCTTTAAAAGAGTTGTCTTCTTCCCTCCACATTGATTTTTGCTTCCTTTGTAACTGCATACCCAGAGAGGGCATTAGAGCTAAACTGGGAAGATAGCACATGTGTATAAATATATAATGTAAAAATAAAACTGGGCAGATGCATAGGAAACACCCTGCAGCATATATTACCCTTGTTTTCCTCATCACTGCATGGGCAACACATGTCTACTGGTACAGTACTCCAGAAGCCAGGACTGCTCTCAGGGATAAACACAGGCCATACTATTGAAGAGAAGATGCTCTGGGCAAGTTAGCCCTTTCACTATAGCTGTTTTCCACCAAGTCACCAGCTGAGCTGTACGTTGGAGCATTGCTGAAAGTAAATTTTAATTTGTACTGCCTATAACTCGCAAGATGACATAGCTACAAAACATTCAGTTTGTACAAACAGCCTTAGATCAAGCAAAACTTGGAGAGTTGTCTCAGGTTGGATAAATTCATGATAGCAATCCATGCTTCCTGCTGTTTGCTGCCTTTCTTAAGCATAGCTTTGAAAAATATATTACAGTAGCAGCAATTTCCATATACACATGTAACACTCCAGACTTCTGTTAACGCTCAAATTGTTGCTTTATTATGCTCCAGAAAATGAGCTTCTCAAAGAATTTAAGAAATTACTGTACACACGGAAATAAGAGCAGTCAGGTAAGAGTCACTTAAGAGCAGAATTTCAACCATGGTCCAGTCTACAGCCACATACCTTAAAAAAATATAAAACTTCTCCAGCCTATCAGAACAATTCATGTTGATGTGACACCACAGTCATAAGTCAACACACTGGCTTTTTAGATAGCAATGATGAACAGCCTGCATCAATTCAAGCGATATAACATCAAAATAAGCATCTCCAGCTTGTGAGTTCTACATCAAAATCTATCTCAAATATGAAATCCCAAATGCATGGATTTAATGATATATCCTGAAGGGTTCCCAAAGTGCTGTTCGTGACTTTACAACTACATTAGTGGATTCCACTTTACTCTTCCCTTAGAGAACAGATGAAAATTCTAGTCCTCCTTTTCTATAGCCAGAGCAGAAGAGCTGGTGATAATCCCCTATTTAACACCTACCTGGCAGATGACAGGTGCTACAAAGCAAGAAGATTAGCACAGTGAGGTCCTTTACATATAGAGAAGCAAAGTCACCACCAGCCAAGTACTACAGCATTGGCTCTTTGTAGGCTTATCAAAGCACTTATCACCCATGTGTGCACCTGCACCTCTCACACATACATAAACATTATGTTAAAGGCTTGTGAGGAAAATATCCCACAAAGATAACAGATACATGCATGGGCAAACATTTCCATGGGATGGCCCACCTCCTGGGCAGCCTAACATCCTCATGGTAGGGACACTGAATTCTCAACAGCAGCATCACATGAACCTTTTCAAGCCCTGATGCTTTCACACCAGCAAACACATGCCTGACAAGACAGTTAAGAGTCTTTTGAGAGAACTAAGGGCGTATAAAAACCCCAATCTGAGATGGCAAGTCACGAAGTGGGAACTAAGAGCCAAGATTACACAAAGCATCTACCAAACAACAGGTATATGAATCTGCAAGGACAAGACCAGTAAAAATCAACCAGGCAACCACAGACAGAAATACTAAAGCATTTTTCCTGAACTTCAATCTAACCTGAGTAATTCTTGCCCTGGAGTTACTTATCACCCCAACACAGACTGACGCATGGCCCGAAGGAGTCTATAGATACTCTACACAAGAAAGAGGGACACACAGAGCATTGGAGAGGAATAGGATCAAACAATCTTCTTTCTTTTTTTTAACACATAAAAAAAGTAAAAGTCAGCTAAGCTTTCTTGTTATTCCGTTTAGCAATCATCTGATTCTCTGTTATCGGTCACAACACCGAGACTATACCTACATTTCTTGCCACACTCAAGATATCTTCTCAAATCTCATCTCCCAGCAACCGTAACCCACGTGATGTGTCCTGTTAGTTGAGCAAATCTTTCCTCTGAAAGAGTCAAATACAGAATGAAAAATGAGGAGAGACTGTAGTTACTTTCAGTAAGACTTGGAAGAGGAAGATACTAAAAACCATCCTCTGAATTTCACTACAGTTCTGACCTTACTCCTTTCGAAATCAATGCCAACAGAGTACCTGTTGAAACAGACACTCATTTAATGGAGGGGGGGGAAACACAGGAAATCATGATTTTAACCTTTCCAAATCAGACTGCACTTCCCTATCATTCTGAATGGGCTTCATTCACTTTTGCATCAGAAGACCTCAGAGTCCATGATGTTATACTCTTTAACGGCCGTGTGCTCCCCTGATTATCTCCTATTGATCAAATAAAACCTGCACTGTGAAATGCAGCATTAGCAAAGCACCTTTAGTATCTCACCACTCCAAAATTCTTTCTATACATTGATCTCCTATGCACCTGAGCCCTTCTATGAATACGAAATTACAGCATGAGGTGTCTAATCCCTTGGACTTTCAGCTTCTCCCAAGTATCAAACTGGCTTCACTGCACTCCTTAAAACGTAAAGTCAGCATGAAAAAAAAAAAAATTACAGAGAAGATGTACTCTATTACTAATGTTGGAAATTTTTGCTTTCAAGTATGCTAACTACCACAGTGAAAACATGCAATTAGTAACACACCCTTATAGATATTGTTAAGCAACGTGTGTCAATGAAGAGAGAACGCAACCAGAGAGAGAGAGTAGCCCACAGTAATGAAGATTGCAGAAGAAAACTGTACCTCCACCTCAGCCACCTATAACATCACTTGACAGGCATTTGCTTCAAGAAACGTGGTGGAAAACAACTGGGACTGCTCCTCCACCCAACATGCTACTCCACAGTGAGAGCGAGTTTTACCGGCTCTGTTTTACAAGCTCACTAATTATCTCACAATAGGGACGGTTACCTTGAGGAGCTTTTCCAGAACACTCCCTGGTCAACATAGGAAAGTCTTAACCCACCTTCAGCCTCAAAATCAAAACGGAAACCCAGGAACCCCAGCTTGCCTAGGAAGCAGAGACAGCTTATTCCTTAAGTAATAAAAGTCAGACTACTTTAAAAAAAAAGTTCCCAGCAACTTAAAAAATCCTCAGCTGTGTTTGGGAATCACATGAAGAACATCATGGAAAGCTTTCAAAACATAATTCTCATTCCACACTTGAGACTGTAAATCTCTCAAGATTTACCAAAGACACCAGCCTTGTAGCAGTGCCTTCCAAGCAGAACATCAGTGAAGCAAAAACCATTTCCACTCGCACATAAGCTGCCACTGATCCTGATGCATCGATACCCTTAGAAATATTTTTGCAGGATTTTTTTTAAGGACAAAGAGCTGTGTAGTACCTTCTAGTCATAATACTTTACATTATACAAGGGCTACTCAAACTGGCCTTTTTTTCTGTATCATAAGGGTGCTCTCATGAGCTGCTTAAGTGATCAAACAAGCACTAAAGACTGCAAGCAAACAGACTACAACATGAACAAGCAATGCCCACTTCAGAACAGAGAAGCAAGACATTCACTTATCCCTATGAATTATGAATCACTTTACACTTACAGAATCTTTCTTTAAAAATTTTAATATTAAAATACAATACATCAGAGTTTTATTCTCCCCATTATACAGACAGCTGGAGACTCAAGTAGGACATTTCAGGTCAACTGCTATGGCAGTTAATATCACCAAAATCGATGGCAAATATATCCAACCCACAGTGAATGACATACAGCACTGCTCTGCTATTGCTCATGAGATGAGCAGAGGGGGCTGGCTTTTGCCTGGCAGAAACACCATGCTGGAACACTAATCCTAAATGCCCAGGAAGCCAAACCCACAGCAGCAAAGGGCAGAAAACCAGTGGAGCCCATGCTGTTCACAGAATCACAGAATGGTGGGGGTTGGAAGGGATCTCCAGGGATCACCTAGCCCAACCCCTCTGCTAAAGCAGGTTCACCTAGAGCAAGTTGCACAGGAATGCATCCAGGCAGGTTTTGAAAGTCTCCAGAGAAGAAGACTCCACAATCTCTCTGGCAAGTCTGTTTCAGTGCTCCATCACCCTCAGAGAAGATAAATTTTTCATTATGTTTAGGTGGAATTTCCTGGGTTCTAGTTTGTGCCCACTACCCCTTGTCCTGTTGCTGGGCACCACAGAAAAGAGACTGGCCCCATCCTCTTGACACATGTCCTTTTAGATCTTGATAAGCATTGATAAGATTCATCATCATGATGATAAGATCCCTGCTGATGCCCTTGCTTTGCTCTAGGAAACATCAGACACTTGACCTGAAGAGAGGTGGGACACTGTGGAACCAGTCATCTTGAACTTCTTTCCCTGAGCCTTACATCTCTTTTGCCAGAGACAGATTTGAGCTGTCATACATAGGGTCCAAGAAACCAGTGGATTGCTAATTTATAAGGTACTAATCTGTAAGTGTTTTATCTGCCTATCTTTAGACATTCTTATTATCTCACTGCTCTCTCAATCTCCCTTTTCTTCCTGCTGCCACAGTGATGGTCTTGGTTGAATCCCAATCACAGTACTGCCAGGGGCGACATTGCCTCCACTTCAGCCCATGTCAAGACACCAATGTGAGGTGTAGTCCTGTAGCATGTGTGTCAATGGAGGTTCTTCTGAGTATCCTCCATAAAGTTCAGATTGACGCAACACTCAAATTAGTTTATCTGCTAATAAAACTGAAGGCAAGAGAAAACTACGGAAAGAATGAGATGCAGGTTTAGGTTTGGTTGCTTTTTATTTGTGGGTTGGTTGTTGGGGTTTTTTTTTGGTTTTGAGGGGGTTTTTAAACCAGATATTTAATATACCTGATCAACCAATTATGCAGAGAGGAGATTCTCTTGCTCCATGTAGTGGTTGCAGACACATTTAGGAGAGAACCTATACACATTCATTTAAACCAACCTAATTTTGTGCAGATCAACCATGCCCCACATTTTAAGTCAGATCTTTTCTAAATAAGGCAAAATAAATATAAAATGGATGTATCCACACCAAGAAGTTGTATTAGGTTAATTAGAACAAGAAAGTAATGTAGTTAGTACCAGGCAGAGATTTTGGTTTCATTCTCAGCTTAGCTGAAAATTTAATGTCACATTAAAGTCAAAACTCAATGTCAAGAATACACCAGATTCTGTACTCATGTATAAGAAGTGGGGCTTTTACTGTCCTAATTGCACAGGAGTTTATTAATGGTAAAAATCTATTAATAACTCTCAAGTCTCTTAAAACAGCCTGTGTTGCTCCTGTATCTACATACCTGGGTGGACACCTGGATAGAAAAGGACTTGTGCAACATCCTCACATGAAAGCAACAATAGCACATCTTTTAAAGCAATCAGAAGGGCCTGTTTCAGGGCTGCAAAATTCCACCCAGAAACAAGACAAGCCTTTTGGCTACATTAAACAACCAACCAGAAAACAAGGAAAATAATTGCCTAAAAAACTGAAGTCTCTTCAGTTTTCAGAAAAAGGTTGAAGTGTGGACTTGCAGTAGGGTTTCACTACAGCAACTATAAAGTACAGATTTTTCTCCCTTGCAACATTTGATGTCATCCAATGCAAAATGGACTTCGTTACTTTTTCTTACGGGTGTGCTCACACAACTGAGAAGCATCAGAGGGGCACCACACCTCCTAGGCTTGGGATGTGTCGTCTACCAAACACTGTTAAGACTCCATTCAGTCACTTGTGGCCACTGATCCCTCCAGACAGTCTGACCACTTGTTGGACCAACCAGTCCAGCAGACAGGACCAAGGACCACGACACCCCACATTCTGTTTCCCCAGCTTCACTAATAAGGACCTTCCTGCTCATACAATAGCTCTTTATTAAAGCCACGAGTGGGCAGTTTTCTGTAATGAGTGCCATTTCAAAGAGGATATGCTAACCAGAAACAAGATGCTCTTGTTCCAGAGAAAGAATTTCTGCACATTTAATTAATCAGAAACGACTACTGTGCTTGCACCCTACCTTAATCTGCATTCACTTCAAGCATAAACAAGACCCAGCTTTCCAAATTAGCACAGGCAAACATGGCAAGCATCTCTGGACATCAGTTTCTTGAAAATACTTGCCCAGCTCGCCAAAGGGATGTTATGAGTCTAAACTAGTCTGTAATATGCACCTAGATCTTTCGATAAAAGCTGCTTCAGAAGTTATATTAAAAATATTAACCAGCAACTTTAATAACCATCCAGACCAACTCAAATCTTCCTTTCCATTGTGAATTTTAACTACGTACATTTCTTGTTTATTCTTTTATTTGGTAATTTTCAAAGCTAAGGAAATTAGAGACTACCATGATGTGCTTAGTTTTTACATAATACAACATGCACCACAGCATGTTCAAATGCATTAACATGAAAATCTCTGACGCCCACCAGTAGTAAATGACCAAGACCATAAGTTCTGAAACAGCAAGCTGTACCAACAACGTGAGTCACAGTAATCACGACTACAGGTTTCTTCAGTATGTAATTCAAATTACTTTGATCTGTATACACACTTATCTTAGCTTTATTTTTTAAAAAATCAAAGGAAAGAATTTCATGTTTGTACAAGACCTCTCTCTATTTTCTTGCCAACATAACTTCTATTGCTATCAACTTTCAAGTGGATTAACAGTGACTATATATTCACTTTTCTTACCATTGCTGTCTGAGGTCCATGTCTGTTGTAAATAATCACCAGCCAGGGCCCTTGTACTTTATCTTTAATCATACATATTACCCTTTCTATAAAATATTATTTGCTTAAACACTGAAGTATTTCAAGTTTGTTCCCTTCTGCGAGAAAGCAAATTATGTGAAATCTTGGCGGAGGAAAGGGGCCTTTAATAAACATCTGATTTGCTGCTGGATGGCATTTAAGATTATATTTAAAATACATCATGTTTTGCTGACACCTCCCTGCACAGTTGCTGGTTTCAAGCCCAGCGAGTGACTATGGCAACAGCAATAAGATTTTTTTTTTTTATCTATCTATATATATGTATGTATATGTATGCATGTGCGAGCTTACACACACTCACACACACACACTCGTTAAAATGATCCTCAGGATTGTATTTGCTCTCATTTTCACAGGAACGGGTAATGATTTCTAAACAAAAAGGACTAAGGAGGCAGCAGCAAGTTTTACATGATGAAAATCTTCCAAGAGAGAAGCCTAGAAATCTATCAACATTTACAGAGAGTACTCAAACACATGCTCACTTCAGAAAGCTTTAGCTATAACCAAAAGGAAACCCAAACATCTGCGGGCACAGATTCAGTGACACCACCAAAATAAGAAGCATTTAATTTTCTTCCCCCCCCCCCCCGCCCCCACATCTCCTT
>VWZX01004666.1:5820403-5847796 GCA_013399015.1 Galbula dea
CCCCCCCCCCCGTCTTTTAATGGGTCTTTTTATACCCAGTACTAGTGCCTCAGTAGAATGCACACACTATTATAAAAGAGATTCAGCCCCTCCTCTCCTCTGCAAATAGTCAAATTCCTCCTATCTGAACACAAAATGTGCAAAAGTTCATTTAGTCTGCAAATTAAATAGCTACACACTGAGCTCAAATTGGTATTTCTGGTATTAATTTCTGTCTCCTGACAGATCTGGATAGGTGATGCAGGAAATTTGAGGTAACAAAGGCTTCTGTTTGCAGCAATAAAGGATTCTCAGCTTTGGGGGCGGGGGGAAGGGATCAGAATAAAAGGCTAACATACGAAGCCTACATACACTACAGAATATCTGTGTTGAGTCCAGCAAGCAAAAAGTCTAGCAGATTCAAAGCAGTATTAAGAGGTGTTAATCCTTTTACCTCTGAGCTATTCATGAGCAATATGCAAAGCTGTTCTTACGGCGTCGCGTTTGCAATGCTCCAGTTATGCTTGCATCAGCATTTCCATTGTGAACCCTGCTTTCAGAGATTTTTCACTTTGCCAAGTTTTAGTCTGGAACAATTTTACTACAAGCCTGTGAGATTTTAGTCCAGGATTAGGATTTAAGTCTGGTGAAGAACATTTGGACAAAATCTGCTTGGCTGTTTTATTTATTAGAGTGCAGAATTAATCCTTCTGAGTTACTGGACTGGAAAACAGTGTAAAACTATTTTTTTTTTCCATCTTAGAAAAAAAAATAAAAACAGAAGATTTACTCTCCCCAAGAATTCCTTGTCCCCAAATCTCTACAATCACAGAACAGATGAAAATTACACACCACAAAACTAAGGTACAATTGAAACAAGCCTTCCTTTGTCAGGCATTTTCTTTCACTTACAGTTGCAACATGGTAGCCACAAAGGGAAGGAAGAACCGTTTCACTGTGAGTTGCAGGTAAAAGGTGGACACAAACCACAAGCTGCCCATTAGCAAGGATAAGACAAACCCACTGCATTTCAAATTCCAGAAATTTTGCCATATTCCTAAGCAACGCAAATTACAAATATTACATATCACCACATAACTTACAAGGTATAAGATGTTTGTTCACAGCTTTGGTGGGCACAGGCTCTAACTGGCTATGCTACAAAAACTCACATAAAAATCAAGAGAGCAAGTATTTTATGAGAGATAAGCTCTCTAGATGAGACAGAAAATGCTTGCTGTGTCCATAACATTTTCCTAAAGCCACCTGTGCTGCCTCTCAGATCTTAAACCCTGAGATCTGCTCACTTGGTTGCAGGAACTCCGAGTCACTCAGCTTTCAAGTCTCATTCAGCAACGTGCATGTTAGCTTAGATGCATGTTAGTGCATATGTTACCTGCATGTCTAACACCCAGTAACACACAGCCATCACATGTTTTGCAGGTATTCAGCAGTGTACATGGCTGAGGCTACTGACCACATTGCCTGCAGTGCTGGTTCTTCATCAGTATGCATGGTTCTGCATCTGCTCCACCATTGCTAGTGCGGAACCCAGCAAGCTGAAGCTTTGGTTTTAGCACAACTTGACAGTATGGACTGAAGACTGCAGGAAAGCCCTCCTCAATGGAGCTAAATAACAGCTGCAGTTCAGGGGGAAAGCTCTGGTTAATTAAAACCAAGACTAAATTTCCCAATAATGGTCTTTTTGTGAGATTTCCAGACAGCACTCCCAGTAAACATAAGAGAATCAACACTTGGAGCTTCTCTCTGAAATACTTACATGCATTGCCCTCCATACATTATATGCAACCATATTCAAACAGAGAGCTAAACGTTTACAGGTACTCTTAAGTTTTCTTCCCCTTTACCAACTAGGCTTCATAACAAAGTTTTCTGCCATGTTTAAATCACCCCTCCTATGTGGGCTCTGTATCAGTATTTAAGGTGCCTACTGTAAACTGGCTAAATCGTTTCAAGAGGTAAATCCCTACTGCATGTTTGCTGAAATACAAAGATTATCTAAGAAGCAAAAGATGAAAAAATGATTTTTCAGTAATAAGCCACAAACCACAATGCTAATTTCAGGTGTAACACCAGATCCATTCTTCACCTCTCAACCAGACTTTCTGTATCAAACACCCAAAAAAGAAATTACCAACCAATACTTTATACCATTTACTTCAATACTACATACACAATTTTGTTTGTAAAGAGGTGACAAACAGAATGGATTTCCATCCCATGATTTAAATAACTAGTTCTACTGTGTCTTTGTGCTTTCCAGTTATCTTCCTAAAGAAATGCTGTTTCTTATTGATTGCTCTGTACCAGCGAGCAGTAATTTGCTCCTAAACCTACAGTTCACATTTAAAAAAAATAGTTACATAGCTGAAGTAGCAACATAAATTTTATTACCTGTTCATGTGTATGTACATTCATGTACATGTATAAGCACATACAATTGTACATCTGACACCAGGCATAATTTCCCTTCCTTTTTTATTAACTACCTTTTTCACTCTTGACTTGTTCCAGCTGAATTTGGATAGAAGCTGAGCTCAGAAGTATGCAACAATGACTCTTAAAAGATTTAAGTCTGTTTCAAAGTGTTCACATGAACTGGAAAAGGTTTATCTGAACATATTTTTCTCTTTTAAATCCGCTAGGTTTAAACTATAGATTTATCTACCATATGTCAAAACAGTTTCATCATCTTTCAAGAAATTTTTATTAATATAGAGTAGAAAATTAACTTTCCATCTTGTCCAAAAAAAATAAATCTTTCAGTTGCTTAACAGTGTATGAACAAGGCCAGGAATGGAATTCACTAAGTAAACCATGGCAATACTGTTTTGTCTGCAGATGTAGAGGGAGCTACAGCTGATTTAACATTTCCACTAACTCTAAAACCAGGTGGTAAACAAGCACCTTCCCAAGTTCAGCAATTTGATTGTTTTTCAGATACTGGAAGCAAAATTAAAAATGCTTGAAAATAATTCAGTATTACATTTTCAGGCCTTAATGTGAGGCATAATTTTTCATGTGGTTAGTCTGAGGTCCATTTAATTTAACTGAAAAAATGCCTTTTTCCTAATCTGACAAAAATATGCTAATTTTGACTTACTCTTGAAAGAGCAAAGTTCCATTTCTAAGCCTCCCCAGGGCACAGCAGGTTGGTGCCACTGCAACTCATGCATCCTGACACAGGAGTAGCAATACAGTCTGTTACAACCCTTTCCTCACTTTATATGTTTTCATGATTGAGTGGTGTTTTTCTTAAATTAAAAGAAAACCAACCGCCAAAATAGGCTAACTGTGAACAGCACAATGCTCATGGTCATTTTTAGCACAAGGTCAGCCAGAAAGCCCCTGGGGGCTGTACCTCAGGCCAAAGAAACCAAAAGTTTTTAACTTACAGCTACAAAGCACTTCAAGCTTCACACATACACACAAAAACACACAACTAACTTACAGTAAGAAAATTTTGAACTTGTATGTTCACTTTTATGTCTTGAAATTGTCATTTCAATGTCAATTTTAATGTCTTGGAAAATGTCGGGTTTTTGCCTTGAAACAGGTAGGCACAAAGACAGGGAGCAAAACTTCCTGAAAATACAGCTCCAAAGAAGCAGGGCTGTAGCTACCAAGCCCATGATGTGGTTTGACGAATGGCTGAAGGACTAAAATAGTTAGCAACGCTACATGCTGACAAATACACTCAGTACATTGCCACGGGGATTAGAATTTTGTCTGGCTGTATTAAGTACCTTATTTAATATAAAGATGGGAATAAACCTTGCAATTACATTTTCTGAGAAAGTCTACAAAATGGAAAGCTACCATCAGAGACCATGAGATTATGTATTATGGCAGGAAAGAAAGAAAAAACGAATATCAGTTTCAATCTGGAAGAACACAAGCATAAACAAAATCCAATAAGAAAAAAACTCCAATAAGAAGTAGTAACACAGAAAGCAGCAGAACCAAGAGATGGTACAAATGAGAATTGCAATGCAATATATTGCAAGTAAGAGAGATTACAACACTTAACTATCAAAAAAAAAAATTTGAGCTACAAATGACAAAGTCTAAAGAGTTTTACCCAACTACAGAGGAATAAAAATTGTACCCTCAGAAGAAGTTGGTATGTTTAAAGAAAGCATTTAAACAGAAACTGGATGGGCATGACTGGTAGGGAGAGAAAAGGAGAGAGGTTATTGATGTTCACCACAGCCCTTCAGGACTGGGTAATAAATGACAAAACATTCCTGGACCAAACAACAGTACACTCGGAGCACACACACCATGCTCTGAAGGGCTTCAGTTAGATTGACTTCTTGCTGACGAACACACACACAAAAAACTCCAAAAAATTAGACCGTAACAGCCCACAAACCATGGCACTTAACAGACTTACGAGAGACCTCCCAAAAAGGGAAACTGTCCTGAATTGACTTCTTACCAACAAAAATAAGTTACCAGTCATGCAAGAAAGTAAGTTTTGGTGCCAAATAACTACATGGATTTAAAATACAGGTGAACTAGGAACTACCATTCAAGATGTCCATCAGATTCCTCAAGCCCCCAGCCATGTGGCATTAAAAGCAAAACAAAGTCAGGTGGAAGAAATGACTAAGAGTGTGGAGGTGGAAGAAAGGCTTAAGAGCGTGGAACAACCTCCTGAGATCAACAAAATAACCCAGAAGTTTAGTAAGTTCAGGCCTTCTCACAGGAAAGGATGTAAGAACCAAGATGCGATCAATGTGGGCTCCAGGGAAACTACATCAAGATTTGAATCTCAATAAGCCTCTATACTGGAGAAGAGGAGCACACCCTAACAAGAATTACACAGCCAGTTACAGCATGCAGGAAAAGATAAGCACAGCATAAAAGCCAAAGGAGCTAATGCTTTGCGGCTATTACAGGGACAGGCTGGACCATTAATAAGTGATGAAGGAGGAAGAATAAATAACTCAAGCAGCTTGCTACACTGACCACCTTTTAAAATCTAAAAGGGAAAATACAGCAAAGGCTGAACAATTAGAATGTAATTATGAACTTATAAAATGTTTTTATACATATAAACACACACATAGCCATACTGGATACTTGGTTGCAACAATTATGAGCAGCACCACAAAGAAACCCGATGTTTCAGATACCTCCGGTGAGAAGCATATGCACTTAAACACAGAGACCAAAATTCTGATGGACAGCTATTCTCAGCAAGCACTCCTGGCAATACCACTACTGCAGTTCCGCACTTTCATCTGTATTACCTCAGTAAAGTACCAATTGATAGCCATTACAAATGGGCATTAATAATTACAAGTAAAAGCCTTAGGAAATGTAGGCATACGTATCAGAACCATTCCATAATACCATTTATTCCAAGGAGTTGAGCCAGTGAAGACAAATTAGCAAACAAGCTTAGCAGATAGAGCCACTAATTCCTTTACAACATGGAATTATCTACAGACGAAAGATGTATCTAGACTTCCAACTTCACCACAGAAAAACACATGGAAATTGTTATCATATAAGCAATCACATTTTACTTCTCCTAAAAGAACAGTTTTATGCAGAGAGTACAAACCAGCCCCTAAGACTCCTGGAGTATTATTACCTTCTTTCAACCAAAATGAGAAATGGGGTTTATAAAGTATATGTGAAATGTGATACAGCCCATCACGTTTTTAGAGGATTGTAGTTTGTTGATAGCAAGCACGTTGTAAATAAAATACACCTGGATGTCAGTAAACCATTTGACTGTATCAAATGATACAGCTTCAAAATTATTTAGGAAACCAATTTTGATGTGGATAGAACTGTACAAAAAACATAAACAAAATAAAAATCATATACCAAATCTCAAAGTATCTCTCAATGATGCAAGAAATTTTCTTATACATTCACTTACTTAAAAGAAAAAAATCTTAATGATGCAGAACAGGAGTAAACCCTGTGTTCTTGAAATCTGTGGATGGTACTAAATTTAGGAGTTGCAAGCCCCAGCGAGGACAGAGAAAGTTGAGAAGCAGGCAATTAAAAATAAGGTTCTCCTTGGGAAAGTGCATTGAAGACATCCAACAGGAAAATAATCTGAAAGAAACATTCGGTGGGAGTGACTAACTGAGGAGCCAAGAAATTCTTAAAAGGTTTGCAATGTGATCTGGTAGCAAGAAAGATTAATGAAACCTTGGCTGCACACACAAAGAAAAAAATGCCACATCAAGCAAGGGAGAAGCAACAGCTTAACATGCCCACTTTGGGTGGCAAGCAAAGTAGAAGAAATAATCACAGAAGCCTGCAATATTAAAATGGATGCAAATACCACTGGGATGAGACAGGTCTTATTCACACTAGTATGTGGTAGTAGGTGGACACGTTTAAAAAGAAAAGAGAATAGGGGTTAGTGCCTGAAAGCTTCCTTGTAACAGCCTTTCTAAACCCCAATATTACAACCAGAGTCACAAGTGGGACTTAAATGACCATTTAAGAAGAGTTTACCCCCACAAATGAGATTAGTAGCAGAAAGCTGAAGACATGCTGCAGGGCCTCCCTCCCACAGGAAATACCACAGGCTTGTTCTGTGAACACCTCTGCACAGACCCAGCAAGGCAGGAATATATAAATAGTGCAAAGCAGCTCTACAGCAGGGCCAAACAATGAGTCCAGGCAGTTCTCAAGTTGGCTGAAGGTCACTAATTTCTCAGCAAATGATTAGGTAAATACTTATTTTCAAGTACAATTTTCATAACAGAAATGTATGAAGAGGAAGGTAAAGCTCCTCCTGTTTGCAGAACACATAAGTAGTAAACAAAGAAAAGAAATACCATATATGCAGTGCTCAAATTTAATTTTTTTCAGATTTTTTTAATTAACTGTTTTATCTTAACACAGCATGTATTTCTGTCCTTCCTTAACAAAAGCAAAGCAAAAAAACACAAGTTAGTAGTGCTGCATCTCCTGGTGCTGGGTTTGAAGTTCACTCATCACTGGGATGGAGGCTGAAAAACCAAGCAGGCACAAAATCTCCTCCTCCTGCAGTATCAAGGATCTGTCCTGCAAAATCCAAGTGCTTACCTGCACAGCTCAAACACTGATGTAACTCAGTAAACATGAATGCCAAAGAACTGCTCACAACAGAAGAATACTACCCCAACATTTAATATCAGCCATGTCACAGGACTTCGTCTACTTAAGTGTAAACTTCATATAGCAAAAGCAGTGGTTTTCTTTCGTTGCTGCAGCATATCAAGTGCAGTTAGGTTTGTTAAGGGAAAAATGTAGAGTGTAACTGAAAGCCAGACTACCCAAGCTGCTGCGTCTGCTTTGTTTTCTCATTCCTTTCAGCAGTGCTTGACTAGCCAGCTCCAGTACAGCCAGCCTGTCTCCCCACAGAGCGGGTCATTTCATGAGCATGCATTATTCACAGAACAACACTGCAAGCCTATTTAGACACTGAGATTTTAGAACTCTCTAACACCAGACCTTTTAAATAACTTTGCTAAGTGATGTCTATTGAACAGTCCTGTTGCAACACAACCGAGGTTGGATACAAGCAGTGCCACCATCCAGTGATCTTGTGGCTGGTGATTTTCTCAAGTACAAGATGGGTTTCAGGTTGCTTTTGAGGAAGAAGGAAAACAGGAACAAACATAAAGGAGGCAACTTTGCCAGATATATTCCAGTTTTCACTGAGAATTCATTTAGACACTAGTTCTAAATACATTGTTTCAACTGTGGATTAGATCAAAGATTTCAAATAAATATGTATATTCCCCTGCCTACATACCCATTTAAAGACCAATTCGCTGTCCTGTAATCACAAAAATCAGGGTTTTTTAAATCCAAGCTTTAATAATAGCAAGTGATATAAATCTGTACAACTCAATTTTGTTATTTGTGGACCAAGGATAAATATCAGACACATGGGTTTTCAAGATGGACATAACACAAATTTCAAGTCCTCCATTTTCTCCTGTCCTTTCTGTTCAATCACCACTTGCTTCAACAGTTTTTGTCAGGGTGACTGCAACCTCAGTTCTGCCTGGCACATTAGAGTTTTCACCATCACGTTTCCCAAGGTTAAACCTCAAGGTTTGAAAACAGTTTTTTTCCTCTAAGATGACCTTCGGCAACTGCCCCAGTTCTGAGAAATGAATGAAGTGTTCCCAAAACAAAGCAGATTTTAGTAGTAAGTTCTAGCTAAAAAGAACCTATGTGACCTGCTTTAGAGAGACAGACTGCTAAAAATACTGCTGGCTGGGCATGACTTTTGGGAGGGCTTTTGGGATCATGGCAGTCAGGTAATTCTTCCTGCATTAACAATATACAAAATTTTTGCTTAGCCTTCAAAAATATTTTCATTTAACTATATAAAACTATCAAGGAAAGGTAGAAAGACTTTTTAATACAGTAGTTAACCCAGGATATAGGACTGATTTTTTTAAAAGAACCTGACCCAATGTCCACAAAAGTTCTCAGAGAATGCTACAATCAAGGCAGGATCAGCCTCACAGACCAATTAGCCACCAACAACCTGTTACAGAGACACTGCAGGGCTTGAGGAAAGGTGCAAGAACCTCCAACAAACACACTGTCTAGTTCAGTTAAAGCTTTGTCCTAGTCTTTTAACAGTTATGTACTGCTCAAAAAAAACCCATCCCAGTATCCATACAAATATCTCCAATACCCGTGTAAACATCTAACTTCTTTTTGAACTTTAAAAACTGAGCTCCCATATGAACACCTCCTATGGTCTTCCTGCATCCATCATAAAAACAACTTTTGTTTCACTCATCTTGAACTGACTGATTCTTAAGTGTTTCAGATTTCCTTTCTATCTCACAATAGAAGAACAGTCTCCTGACCTAGATTCCTTAAATAATTTATTACCTCCTAGACTTCCTCTTGCCCCTTCTGATTTACCTTTTTTTGATGCAAAACAGTTTGGTTTCTCTTCATGTGAAATCTTCCCAGCCACAGACGATCACTGTCCACCTTTCCTTGCATCCCTTTTTTAAAAATTCCTTATGTAAAGCTCTAAGTAAAATTCAAATAGCATTTTATTATTTACTTAGAGTCTTATCTATGTAAAGGCCTATATAAAGGCAGGAAGGGAGACTTTTTATGTGGAAAGAAAGCAATAGGACAAGGAGAAACAGCTTAAAGCTGAAGGGGTGAAGATTTAGATTAGATCTTAAGAAAAATTTCCTTACTCAGAGAGTGGTGAGTCACTCGGAACAGGTTGCCCAAAATGGTTGTGGATGCCCCATCCCTGACAGTGTTTAAGGCCAGACTGGATGCGGCCCTGAGCAACCTGGTCTAGTGGGTTGCATCCATGTCCATGGCAGGGAGGTTGGAGCTAGATGATCTTTAAGGTCTTTTCGAACCCAGGCCGTTCTATGAATCTATTAATTACTGGAGTTTGAGATGTGAACAACATCTTTTTCAAAAGAGGTGTTTTGGCCAATTTGGAGGAATATCAGATGATATTTTGATTACTTTAAAAATTAGTAACATTGACCAAATTATCCTGAGTCAGTCTTCTATATTGATAACAACAAAAAGTTACCCAGGGAGCATTTTCACTCCACGTGGCTTAAGACTCTCCTTATATTGTTCCTTGCAACATGTATTTGCAAGCATTTCAAGTACTATAAATACTTTGTATCATGCTGTGAATGAGTCAAATGATGTTTTCCAGGCTAAAATAAAGAAACATACAATCAGGCAATGTTTCACTCCCCGCAATAGTCTTTGCAGCAAATCATTAGCAGCTACAGATAGTCTTTGGAATACAGGTGGAAAGAGGCTGCTGTAAAACCCTATGTGCAAACACTGCAGCTGCAACTCAACAGCCCAGGGAATAAAGCATACCTGATGGAGAATCAGTAACCAAGAACATAACTACCAAACCAAGGCACCACATATGTAGCCCACGGCTACATTCACAAGCACGGCCATCACAAAGCACTCTGGAGGAGAAAGACAAGACCTCCTCAGATTTACAAGCACTGATTCTGCATGCACGTGAAGGCATGGTGTAAGGGGCTGCAATGGAGGACAAATGAACATGTGTCATTAACCCATGTTTTGGGACTCCACTCACAGGTGAGTAATCTCTGTTCCTATCTTTAAGCAGAAGTCAAAATGTTCATTTGAACTGCAGGTGTCAGCAAGCAGTGTGACCTATACGCACAACTCTATGGGCCCTAAAAGTTGTGTATTTCAGGGGAATATGGATTCATCATAGCCCTGCCAAGCACAGCCTTATGCCAGGGTGCTCTGCCAGCAGCTCCATGCCCAAGATGGGGCAAGTGAGCTCTCACTGGCCGCTCTCCAGCATCATGAGAAACACCCCTGCACAAAGCACGGGTGGAGAATGTCCTCCCAACCACACCACTTGGGTTGCTGCTTCCCAACACAGCCCCTAAGCACGTGCTGTTGTCCACTGCACACGCTGCCAGATATCACTGCACTGGAGCTATATACACCACCAAGAAAACCAAGCTTGAGGTTACCAACAGTCTGGTTACCTGGTTAATCAAAGCCCTCCCAATAGCTTGGGTATGCCAGTCAGTTTCTGCTCTGATATACAAGGTGCACAAAGGAAAAACCAGTTCTTTAGTCTATTCCAACAAAACTCAGTCCTGGCCTTGAGGAGAGAGAGAGGCTTGGAACAACTCCTAATCTGGAGAAAAGATTGCCTCTCCTCCAGATGGAGATGTCTCCCAGGCTCCCAGCTAAGGAGGTTGTTGCTTGAAGTCACAAGCTCCAAGGGGTAACACTGAGCACAACACTTCATAGAGACACAGTGTGACCAAAGTCATGCTCCACCAGCATTAATGGGGGAACACCATTAACCATATTCAGGGGGAGCTGAGGACAATGGGGTGGCTCACTCACAGAGTCCTGGCAGGTTGGTAAGCACCACCAGACAAATTGTCACCAAGCTCAAGGAAACTCCAGTTTCTTCTGTGCACCCCAGGATAAAAGGGATTGAGTATCATTACACATGTTTGGAAAACAGGCAAAACATCCAAAATGACCCTGAAAGAACAAAGATCTCACCAGAAATCTGTCCAAATAGCCCTAAATAAAATGCAGGTAAAGCTCCGGATTTAATTGTTATTTCTAGCAGTTCACCAAGGAGTAAAATGAAGAAGGCTATCAGGCAATGTGGAAGAAATTACTGTACTGCAAATCATTCATTATGAACCAGCTCCCTAGATGAAGAAACAAGCCAGTACAAATCCCAGGTAAAAATCAAGTTGAGGACTCATGACTGATGCCTAAGCACACCACAACTTCAGGCCCTACCCCCTGCAAAACTAACCTGATAAGGTGGCTGTGGGAGAAGTTTAACAAACAATTTCTCCTCAAAATAACCAATTGTAAAAGTCACAGCATAACCCACTCCCTTCACTGAACAGTTTAAATTTTGGAAAAATTTTGTGACTATGACCAAAATTTTTTAAATGTACATTGACATTTCTTTATTTTCCAGAACTCTAAACATATTTCCATTTATGTAGCCTTTTTCACTTATCTTACTATCCACAATCCTAACATATACTCCAAGAGCTAAACAGAACATTACTTTTCTACAGTCATCTTTTATCACCAGTCCTGGCAAGATTCATACTGATGTTTTCAAAATCTATCATAAAAGTTATGTTTCTCCCATAGTAGAACATTTTCCTTCAAAAACTACACATTAATGGAATTAATCTTTAAAGAAGAAATAACATTAGGATTTCAAACAACATTTTAGTAAAGATGTTTAAAAGCTAGGCCACCAGAATTTGAGAAACATAAGTGAATTATTTAATAGTATCACTACAGAAGGAGCTTTTCTGCATAACTGTCCTGAATAGAGAAGCTATTAATGATCTTCAGCTAGACACACTGAGTTAGCACTGTTTTAAAAATGAATTGTAAAAAGCTTTCTGAAGAAAAAAAATGCCCACAAAAATCTAAGTTTGTGAGAATCTAAAACACTACTGAAGTGTTGAAAAGTAGGCCACAGATATGGCTATTTACACAGCCTTCAAAAAGCAGGGAAATTTTCTAGTCCTGTATCAAATGCTGCTGACCTGCCTGTACTAAAATGATAATGAATAGAAGTCTACATGACATTTTGCTGGACTGTCCATGAAAGAAAAAATTTTTTGACATGTAGCACTAGAGAGAAGCAGCAGAGCAAATCTCTTTTGAAATAGGCAAGGTAGAAAGATCTGCCTAGAAAGATGAAGATACCTGAAGAATACTTAACTCATTAACATTGTATTACACTTTTTTTTTCCCGTCAAGCTCAAGTGTTAGTTGGCTTAGAAGAATTCAAACACAAAACTATCCTCCATCCTTACTGCTTATAGGCGTCTACGACATTCACAAAGTAATTCCCTTCAAGTAAAAACATCTTTCATTTTGTATAGTGGCCTTTTTTTGCTTCTCGTCCAATAAAAATAAAAGGCCCCAAAGATCACAGCTTCTCACAGCCTTTCAGGGACTCTGATGTCAAAAGGAGGAGGCATAAGGGATGATCCTGTCTGTTTTTAAAACAAACAGCCACATTTGCAAACATTGCTCTTTTGCACACACTAATGTGTTAAGACCTCGATCAGCATTTTCTACACAAAACCCCTCATTCTAACAGAACAGAAAACAATCCACTTACACAGAAGCAGAAGAACTTGGGTTTTTTTCTCTTTCCTGGACAAGTGACACCTCCACACTATCACCCACAGACCCTAAGGAAGAAATTCTGCTCCAGATATAATTCCCATCATCTTCCATTTCTCAAGTTGCCTTTGGAAAACACTTCCTAATCCTTCCCTCAATGCAGAAGTCAGTAAATAACTTTGCCCATCTGCACAGTTAGGTGCCCTCCTCACTCCCCAGCGCCCCAAGGTTACAGGAGAAGGTTAACAGACACTGCTCAAGTGTTTTGGACAGCAGGGAGAGTTGCAGTCTCTACCACGCTGCAGGAGGCGGCTCCAAACCTACATCAGCAGCAGTCTGGTTTTGCAAGGGAGGTTACCACTGCTGCAAATGGGACTGCTCACGCCTGTTCGGGCACTGCTGTCATTTACCCAAGGCATGCATGAAGCCCTGCTTGAACACCATTTGTGATCTGCTTCAACTTGCTAAAAACTCTTAAGATTGCAGCAAAATTTTATGATTTTCTTTTCTATTACTGAGGTGTAGCCTTCCACAAGATGCTTTAACAATAACCAAAGTCAGCGTAAGCAAGGGAAGACTTGAGTAGCTGGGAGATGGGTGGGCTGTGCCCTGAGACATCTGAGTTATCTCACAGCTTGCTAGTGGTAAACAGAAAAATACCTCCTTGCCCTCTCTCAGGCTGTGCAGCGCCATCCCCTTGCGCATTCACTGCACCTATGAACTGCTTTAATCCAATAACCAGCAGAACACTGTTCAGCTCTTCTCCTCCCCCCAAAGTTATTTTTCTGCTGCTTTAGTGAAATGGCCCAAGACCAAAATAGCATAAGGTAAGCCACAGCAACTGAGAAGGGGAATGAGAAAGAAGCAACTCCCCTTTCCAGCTTTCACAGCTTTTGCCAGCTGCAGCTTATCTGTTCGCTGCTCTGGCTCAAGAAAATAAGTTCCAAAGAAAAGGTTTTACTGTAGCGTTGCCCTACGTTAAGCAAACTGGAGACAAAGTTCATGTAGTTCACGGCAAAGCACAAGACACAAACATAAAACTAAAATGTGCTGGGTCGCACCACAGGTCCTACTAGGCTAATACCCTGTCTCCAACTCAGCCTGCAAGCACAGGACTATAGAAGAGCAAGAATAGGACATGCACAGCTGCACTTCCCCCAGGCACCTTTGTAGCCTTCAATACTTTTACTGGTAGTGATTTCCTTGGACTAGCATGATTTGTCCACCTAGTAGTTCCCAGAAGACCTTTTCAAGGAGTTCCACAGGCTTACTGCCACTGCACAAAGAACCACTTCTTCCTGCCAGGGCCTGAACCTGGCTCCTACAAAGTTTAGTTGACTTCCTTCAATCTTAAACTGGGAGATGAAATAACCAAATCCTCTTCAAGCTACTCACAATTCCACAGAACTGGTGCATCCTTCTTCAACCACTCCTTTCCCAGGTAACTGTCCCATGGAAGCCATTGCAAATCTCTAACAGCTCATGATGCATTTCTGTACTCTTCTACCTGCTCTACAATCTTTTTGAGACAAAAGGAAAGGGAGAAGAAACAGTATATAATGTATGGGCAAATCATGGATTTAGACATGGCATAATAATGCTCTGTATCTTATTCTTTACTCTTTTCATACTATTTCATAAGATTTTATTTGCTTTGCTTTCTTTGATCACCACTAAGCACAGAGTTGATGGTTTGATGAACTACTCAGTCTCATGATCTCACACCAAGTGGTGATGGTCAACTTGAAGTCCATCATTTTGTACAGAAAGTTCAGACAGTTTCCTACTACCAGTGCAAATCATCTCACATTTATCTATACCAAATGCAGATATCACATACTCTATCCTTTTAAGCAGTATTAGGGATCTAGAAAACATGTCACAAAGCATTTGAGTTAAAATCTGCAAGTTACAAGGATCACTGAAAAGAGCCAGCAGTAATAAGAAATCCTGTACTTGGGACAAAAAGCTGCTGAAGCACTCAACTGCAGAGAGCATGTAGAACAGAGCAGTCCTATGAATGAGACTGCACACGTAACGAGGAGTTCCTGTGGGCTTTGATCTTTTAGCTATCTGAAACCACACAAAAGTTGAATCAAAAAGCTACAAGATCTCTAAAGAATAAGATTCTCCATTTCTCCATGGCAAGGTTCACCTTCACCAAAACAAATACATCACTTCTAAGTAAAAAAAAAAAAAAANAAAAAAAAAAAAAAGTAAACCAAGACATTTCCACTCAATCCCTTTCATGTCTTTCCACCACCTCATCTAAAGTCACATGCTCAGTCCTGACCTTTCCAGATTCTCCTCTCTGCCTCACCACACTTATTCAGACTATCAAATTCATTTAGTGAAACCATCCTATCCTTTCACACTTGACTCTTTTCACAGACAAGCAGTTCATTTTCATGCAGACCCACTTTTAACTTCAAAAGGTTGCTTTGTATCTCAGCTTCTGATGTTCCTTGTTTAAAACACTTTCAAATAAGGATATGAAAAGCGTTGTTGCTGGGAACTCTCAGCATCTTCTCCCACCCTCCTACAAAAAAAAAAAAAAAAAAAAAAAAAAAAAAAGGAAAAAAACCAACAGCAAAAAACCCACAAACCCACTATTAAACAATGCAAGAGGCAAGGCAACAGCTCTTGTAGCCCGCCTGTGCACATCCAAGGTCACAGCCAGTGCTCATAAAACTGAGCCCCTGGCTGCCAGGCTGCATTGGTCTTCTGCAGTTATCTTCACAGTGACACTTGCCTTTCCCTTAAACTTCCTCTGAAGTCATTCACTTCCACTTACCCACACTGGTTGCAGTAAGACAACCCTTCTGAGAAGGTCTCGCAGAGTCAGAAGGCAGCGTGACAACCTGACAAATACCCAGTGTCATCCCTTTCAGCAGCTCTGCAACCCAATCAAAGCAAGAACACAAACCCATCTGTCACACCATTAACAGAGAAAGCCACCCTGCAAACACATTTGCTCCTCATGTAGATGCACCCTAAAGACAGCACTACAAAACTGCACAGTGCAAATTATTTCACAGCAAGCCAAACTATTTTGCTTTTTTTTTTTCCAGTGGCTCAGACAATCATATTTCCCCAGGCAGGCACAGAGCAACACCGCTCTGCCCTCCAACAGCAGCACCCAACACCCACAGCACAAGCAATATCAAACCACAGACCCTTTGGTCCATAAAAAGCACTTTTTACCCATTCTGGGATGCTTCAGCAATCATGCAAAAACAATTAACAAGATTATAAGCAAACCCATAAAGCAATTAGGTGAAAAAGATACAGCAGAAAGTCTGCCAATCCTACACCCTTTATGCACATCTAGAAACTACATTTGTGTCTCCAACAAACTACCATAAAAACTCATGCAGTGGCTTTATTAATCAAAGCATTTTTCACTTGGAGATCATAAATACAGAATACTTGTTCCTAAGTTGTTTCAGAAACAAAATTTAGGAACCATTTTTGATTTAAAATAGTTATAACTTGGTAATTTCATGTGAGAAAACCACACTGAAAAGAGTAATACATTACACTAAACTGACTTGTAAGTTAATTATGCACAATTTGGACACTCCAGAGTCAGGAATTCAGAACTGAATCTCGTCTAGTCACTCAAAATCTGTATGATGAAAATACATTATAATAATGCTCTTTTCTTGCCAGAATAAACAAAAAAGGTACTATCAGCATTTTTAAAACCACATTTGAATCCCAAGATTGAATCCCAAGAGGTTGCTGAGGTTTTTTTGTACTAGCTTTTTCTCCCATAAAATTTACTAGTCTTATTACTACCAGAACAGTTTCAGCAATACATTCAGAAATGCACAAGATTAAAATTGCAGCAGCTATTTCCTCCTTACTTTCCTCAGATTTTGTCAAGGATAAGAATTTTACGTAGTATTACACAGAAAGTTACCACAGATCTCCAGAAGGGCAAGACTGAGTGCTTCAGCATAAACATCTGCTCCCCTCCTCTTGAATCTAAATGGAAATACTACCATTGACAGTGTCGCTGGTTCTACATAAATTTTACCTTCTTACAGTAGACACTGCATCAAAACCACAGCAGTTAAAGAGTCAAACAATTTTCCAGTTGGCTGCAACACCCATTGAAAAAACAAAACTGTTTCAAGATAAAACCATGTCTTTTATATTAAAATATTGGTCAAGCTGCTGACAAGGAGATAAATGAGTTTTTAAACCATTAGTGTACGCTCGCATAAAATTAAAAACGATTCTATAGAAGGAAATTTGGATAACTGTGATATGCCTTCTTCCAGTGTAATACTTCATTTTGCTATTTTGAGAAGTTATTAAAATTGGACCATCTCAGCTTGCTGGAATTTCATTTATTCATTATTGCACTGTACAGTTAATGCAGGAGATTAGATTAGGTTTTGACAAGTCTTTTACACTTCTCAAGGCAGCACTGTTATTTCTGCTTAGGTTAGTAACTTTATCTACCAGCTAACCTTTACAATGTTGACAATCCACAATTAACAATTTTCTCCCTTGCCTCCAATCCGCTATGCAACGCAGATGATGCCGTTGCAACAAAGGGCATCCCCAGCTCCTCCTGGGAGTCTGGTACAGCAACACCCCCAAAAGCACCCACTGTGCCCCCCGTGTACAGCTCCCTTTCAAGATCACACAACACTTTGCAACAGCAGCAAAACAGAGTAAGCTCAAAATGGAGGAGGCCATCACCTAATGAAACACGACTAATGGGACTGCTGACTGTCCAAATATTTAACTGCTCTCAAATGCTGCAGGTCAGGTGGGTTAATCAAATAAACTTGCATATCCGGAGGGACTGTCTGTTATTTGTGTTTTCTTTAAGTCCTTACCTGACTTTAGGCTTCGAGAAGCTACCAGGCTCTGAGCAGCTATGAATATTTGCATACAAAAACCAATAAAGCAGATGTCACAGTCCTCCATAATGAGCTGAAAACATGGGAAAGTTCTTCCAAAATAAATACTTTTTCTGAATAACATGAAAACTCTCTTCAGCCCACAAAGGCAGTACACACTGATGGGAACTGACAACACCTACACACCAGGTACCTGGAAATATAATCCGTATCACAGAGCAAGCAACTGCTCTTCAAGTGGGAATCTAGCACATTGTCTCTCCCAGACTTAACCATTAAAAATTATCAGAGTAAGAAAACATCAGTATGGATGGACAAAGTAAATGCAAAGTGTTTTCAATGTATAACAATGGATATTAGAATAAATCTAGGATTAAAATATGGCTTAGTTTCGCCAATTTCTAATATTATTTGTCTCCATTCAACAAGAATTTATGCACCATTTCAACCTGATAAGTATTTAATTCTAGGTAATAAAGCTTTACAAATTGAATTTTAAGGGGNCCAATTATTTCTAGAGCTCCACAACTACAGACTTCAAGGAACGAGGAAAGCTGCCACTACAAAAGCAGAGCTGACATATGACCCCTGGATACAGTGGCACTAGCAGATAGCTATAATAAAAAATCAATATTAATTCCACACACTTCTGTTTTGAAAATAAAGCGTTGAAATTCCTTCATGTCCACCTGCAAAAGGGACACAGCCCAGACCAACTTCGTTGAAGAGGATTTTAAAAGTCTTTCTCCAGGCATGTAATGGATTCCAAGACTGAACGTGGACTGAATGTTCAGTGAACCAAATATTTTTTAATAGATTCCTCAGGGGAGTGTATTTTATATTTTTAAATCACTCTGAGACCTTGGAATGACAATGTGATTCAGAAGAAAAGAAAGGCTAGTTAGTGTTCATGGTGTGGGGTATTGTGCTTCTTCCAGGGTTTTTCTGAAAAAAAAACAGTCATGTCCACTACAATTTCCTGCTATGTACCTTAGAAACGTCTTCATTTCTACAAACCTTGAACTTACCAATTTGCTTTTGAAAACATACACTAAGCCATTTTAAAGTTCCTTCCTGCCAAAGTACTACATCAGCAATTACAGAAAGTTGACCTAACAAAAAATAGGGAGGCATTAGAAGTTAGAATGAGGCAGCTCACCTCCTATAGCCACAGCTGCAGAGGTAGGTGATGGACTTAAAACCATCAAGCCCAGATTCAAAACCCAAATGTAGCATAAATTAGATCAATTCGCAGATTTCAGATTAACCACCCTCTTCCTTTTAGACCCTTGAACTAATGCCCACTTTATTAGCAAGGTCCCTAAGACATGACAGCAGATTTGGCATGAGAAGTAACCATCCCTTGGAAGAGGAAACTTTTCCAGTTGTATGATTAAGTAGGCAGGAAAACAAGACAAGGAGCTTCAAGCACTGCCATGGTTAGCATGATTTCAGCAGGATTAGGCAGAGTGCAATGAAGGAAAAGCCTCAGACAATAAGTCCTTTCATACATCAGAAACAAAACCTACAGTTAATCACACCAGTGATTCAATTTCTTCCACTAATTCCTAATCAGACATCAACAAATAAAGCAAAACACTTATTCTTGTTTTAGTTCTATGAAATAAACACAAGTGAAAGGAAGTGCTCAGCCAGCACTGTAAAAATGCCATCACCTCTCCACCTCCTGGTGAACAGCGAGCTGCGAGGTGCATGAAGGGTTGGGAAAGGAGCTCTTCCATAAAACCCATCCAAGGAGAAGTCCAGAGCAAAAGGTTTAGAGGAGTGCTGCATTAACAAGCAAGAGAAACTTCAAAGCCAAGAGACAAACTCAGTCGAAACCCTCCTCAAATACAAGAGACCTTGAACCAGTGTCACTAGAAAGAACATCTGGTGTGCTGACTTGATTTTCAACATTAGTCACTGGACAGAAACAAAACATCTTTTTTTACCTTCCCCCAACAAAAGCAGCAAATAATTGCAAATCCACTTCTACATATAACCTATCATTTATCACCTCATCAGTGACTGCTTGAGTCTGAGGGAATTAAACACTCAAGTCAGGCAGTTTTTGTTAAAAGCAATAATTACATTGTTACTAGAATATACAATTAGGTAATAAAAAACAAAAACAAATCTGTCTAGCAATATTTTTATGCACTCTTACAGAAATATTACCAGACTGGAAACAGGCAACATTATTATAATAATAATAATAAAAAAATCCACTTCCACCGAAGTATAGCTACTTCTAATTTAGAACTTCACCCACAGGCAAAAATACATAAATGATTAGCATTATAGTGTTTATTTTAATTACACTGTGCAACAAGAATCCAAGAGGCTGTTAACTCACTTCAGATACAAAGAAAGCCAGTATCTGACAGCTTATCCTCCATTTATAACCTAAACAGTTCTGCCAGCCCAACCTATTTTCTTAGCACCAAAGCCAGAATGTCTACATTTCTCGTAACATCCAAAACCAACATACAATAGAGAAAGAAATGAAAGAAAAAAACAAAAAGGGAGGAGAGTGTCAGGAGGTCAGGAGATCTCTCAACTGCTCCTCGTAGACAATGTTTAAGAGCATCAAGAATTCACTAGTCTTCAAAGCACAGCTCTTTCAAGTTTAATAAGGAAAAAAAAATCCAATAATCTTTAATTCAAACTTACATTTACAAATTCTTTCCAGCAACATAACTGCTGTGCAATATATCTAACATTGTACAAGTCACAGTGCCTGCCCTGAACACCTATGAGCTAAGCCAACAAAACACAATTCACAATTTCTACTTTATTAGAGACATTTCCCATCACTGCAGTCAAGTTGCTGATCCTAGTAATTCAGTGCAAGTCATTTTAAGACACACATTTACCCATCTATCTAGATGGGGTTTGTTCAATGAAGAAGCCTTTGATCACTCTTTAATAACATACTGTTCTTAAAGGATGCCCAGCATTTTGACACAGGGGTGAAGGATCACTAGAAGAGCCTGACAGACTGCTGCTTTGTAACTTCAGAATTCTCCCTTCTTGTAACTCATTATGCTCCTTATTCGCTCCACAGGCACAAGCAAGAGATTGGCACAGATGCAGTATAGCTGCACACTTTATTATTATATTGTTTACAAAGGAAAAGCTTCAGGTAAGAAACATAGTAGGAACCAAGCACAATTATCAAAAGTAACAGCTTGCTCCTACAGAGCTGTTAAGAGTTTCAGCACAGAGACACAGGGGTCCTTACACTTGTTACTCCTGCCTGGAGGCAAGAGGTGTCCCTCGCTATCACGGCCTTGGCTGCAGACCCGACAGCCAAGGAAGTCTGCAGCAAAGAAAGAAAAACGAAGTGTGATGCTCGCTGTCAGGAGGTAGACACCTCTGTGCAAAAGACAGTACCTTCGCAGTGAGAGCCTACACTCACTTCAGGTCTCATCCAGAATCCAGTTACGAATAACAGAAAGCTACACTTTGCATCAGTCAAAAAAAACCAAAAAGCAGCTAAAACCATTGCCGTGCTACAGGCTTGCATGAACTCTCCCTGTCTTGACCTGTTTGGGTGAAGAAGCAGGATCTGGCACCTACTGACCTGTGCTAAAAAGAAACCTCTGCAATGGGACAGACCTCAGGAAATTAGGTTAATGGAAGGACTACTCTAAAGTAACCTTTTTTGAGCCAAAAGATCTCAATAGCTATTCTACCTTAACACTACACCTAAAGCATAAAGTGTAGTTTTATATGCTCCAAAGATGTAGCAGAAGCCAGAGAAAACTCCAAACAGCACAAGCAGCAGCTCTGTTAGCAACAGACTTTTCCATCTCCAAAAAGTTTATAATTCTACTTTCACGTCAAGAAGCAGAATTAAAGCAGTAACTCTGTACTGAAATACTTGTCTCCCTAGGTGTAATTCTTCAAGATTGTAGTTTATTAATTGAAAGCCACCCACAAACAAGGCTACAATGAGAAGACAGTCAATATTTTAAAATGCATGTTCAAAAACACATGCTTCCTGCTTAGGTTAAATACAAGTTTGAGTACTTTTTTACCACATAACACAGAGATTAGAATACATAAGACTGTAAAGGAATTTTGGTAGTGCCCAAGAAGTCTCAACAAAATCAATGAGAATATATATTACAAAATTATTTCCACACCTTCTAGTTCATAGGTTTAAGAGGCTAATTTTCATTCTTTATGGTGTTTATATTTTCTATTTCACTGAACTCTGACATGGAAAAAATGTATTATTGAATACTGTGAATACTTCCAGTCAATCTGTGTAATCTTGCAAATTCCATATAGCAAGTAGTTAAAATACAATGGACACCACATTCATAAAAAACAGGTTTTTCCTTAAGAGAATTATTGATTCTGTAACTGAATCTTTGATCAAATTTGGTGAAACAAGTATCAATAATAATAAATATAATTCCTTTGTATTTGACGAAAACAGCGCTTTATAAAAAGGTAACAACTCCACCCAAAAAAACAAGAGGTCACTTGCCCCCACCTCCTATCTTCAAAGTACATAATACCTCAACATATTCTTAACAGTGACCAAAAGGATTCTCTTCACCAATTCTATGGTTTTCCTTCAAGATAAAAGATCAGAAGCACAGTATCTGGCAGTCAATAAATATTTGTTTTAAAATATACACTCAAAGTCCAAATGCTAGCCTAGCTTTCTTCATGCTTCTCAGATCTAATTTACCTTCCAGCTAATGATCCTACCAAAATAGACCTAGGTTGGTGCAGAAAATCCAACCTGTTGATATAACAACCACCAAAACTCCTCCAGAAAAAGAGCCACACAATCACCTTTCTTCCACCCCTACTCACAAAACCCTCTAGAGAAACAATGGCTTTTCCAAAAAACTGTAAGATCTAATTTTGCAAGGAAATTTAACTGAAGAATCAAGCATCATCCCATGACTAACTTCCTGCTCCTGAAGAGAGAAGAGATATTACAAAGCTCAAGTGCCTGGCTGCCTTCAGCAGCAAAGATGACACATGAGAGAAGAATCTGTACACTGGAGGGATAAAAAAGCAGCCATGCTATGTGGATCTCATAAAATAGAACAGATGTTATCCTTTGTATGCACACTGCAATTCAGTGTCTAATGCTACACTTGGGAGGAAAAAAAAGAAAAAAAAAGGAAGAGAGGCCTAGGAAGCCAACAGGCAATTCCTTGCCACGGTCAAGCACATGCATGCTTTGTTTGGTTTCAAGTGATGATGAGATTTTGAGAGAGCAATGCTCCATGCCCAAGCTTCACGTTTTTTCTCTCTGCAATTTCATCTGACAACTTCAAACTATAAACTTCTTGTGCCAACCTAAATAATTCCTCTCCTTTTCAGTAAGGCTAGAAGAAAGTACTTACCCACTTGCCAGCTGCAGCTGAAATTTTGTGCCAAGAAATAAATGTCTTTTGGGCAGGCTGTAAACTGGAACCTTTCTATACCTGCTGAAGGACAAAGAAAAAGAGTGGGACTACCCTACCCCTTCCCAGATCAGTGGTATTACTGCATTCCAGCTCCACAGTAGATCACACTTAAATGAAAGCATCCAAATAGAGCTACTTCATCTGAGTATCAAGCCTGGGTACTACCGGATGCTTTTGTCAATTTAACTCTCAACCAGTGTTTTTTATATACATTTTTTCCATCTGTTGCTCCAAAAACCCTAAGGTATCGCTAATGTAAAGATATTTAATGTATAGAAAATTCCTCAGGTAACAGAGTCCTTGAAGGAATAAGACAGATTTCATCCTTACCACCCCCTCCACCCCCCCATAAGGCACAGGTGTGTATATACACTGTTTACACATTGACATTAAATAGCAAGTGCTCCAGCTTCCCTTCCTCAGCCTCCCCTTTCACAGCCTGAAGAGACTTTGACCTCCTTGCAGACAGTAAAACACTTGCAGGCACTGGTCGCTGCAGCTCTCATGAACAACACAAGGCAAAGACCAAGGACATGTGCTACAACTTCCCCACAGCCCAGAAAGATGATGATTAACAGAGAGCAGAAGAGATAGATTATGACTAAATTAGAAATTGAAAGAACATGTTGTGAAGAGTTTAAAGTCTTCCATGTGGGGCTCAGTGCATACCAGGTGCCTTACTTTGCAGGCTAGGTTTTCCCCACATGTGTCTTGTTCAGGCACTCGGGCGTCCATAGCCGTACAGGTGAGACAGCATAACAGCACAAGACCCTGATACCTCCATTTGTCTTTTCCTCTTTCCTGTCCTCCTCCCAGCCTGCGAAGGCTTCCCAGCTATAGGACGCTACTGCCTATTTACATGTCCTGGATTTAGGAAGGGACTCTACAAAGCTTCTGATAATAAAAAAAAAGTCACAAATAAAATTTGCGTTGTTGCAGTAGAAAGCAGCCTCTTTCTCTTTAACCTATAATCATGGGCCACTTTCCCTTGCTGAATATCATGCCATTCTCATTTTGGCAGTGACCTGAATTACAGATTCACAAAAATATTGCCAAAACTCTAAATGTCAGTTAGAAACTCAACTAATACCAATATACATATATACACTGCTAAAAAAACAAGGGACCTGGTCGTATAGAAAATAAAAACTGGAGGAATGTTAATAGCATGCACAAACAAATCATGATGAGGTACATAAAAGGAAAGTCTCAAGACACGCAACAGTACCATGAACTTGGCTTTTAATATACAGAGTAGTTACATCTCTATCATCTTCACAAATAGAGCCAAGCAGTGCTTGTTCCCTTTGCTCATTAAAGCTCTACAACTGGTGCCTCCTGTATGCCCACATGTACCATTTCATTAAGCTCACTTGACATTAGATGAAGAAAGAGTACGAGAAAATTGCATATTCCCTACCTAAAGTAAACTTGTCATTTAAACCTTGTGTATAGATAGAATTTGATATAGCACTGGCATAGTGAGTCATTCCTCAGTTTTAGAGTTTGTACAACAGTATTCTTACATATGTTTTGCAATACTTTCCAGTTAGCTACCACCCCATGTAATTACAAGTTTTTACTGGAAAGGAAGCATACATTTTGGATTTGAACACTGCAGTGAGATCTGCAGAAACGAAGCTTTCTTTTACGGTTAGGTTTTGAGCAAAAGTAAACCCATGTACGAAGCCCTCACAAACTATATGAAAGATGAATGTCAAGGTATTGCTTTTAAAAGGTGTGTAAGCAGCAATGGTGAGCATCACAAATACTTCTCAATGAATTCTTCCAAACATAAACAAACACCTCCTATGTCAGTTTTCTTCAGAAGCTGTTCCTTAGCTAAGTTAAAACTGTATACAATCAAACATCCAGTAGCTATTATGAATGTTTTACTTGAAAATAAGAGGTGATTTTACATCCATCTGCACTGGTGTGAGATAATACATTAAAAGCTTTCTTCACCATCTTACATTCAGCTTCCTTTTGGTTTTTAGGTTTATTGGGTTTTTTGGGTTTTTGTGTTTTGGGTTTTTTTAAGTTACAAATTAGTTTTAACTCCCAACCTTGGTTTCTAAGTGGCACTGAAAAAAAAATACTGAAGCAGAAAGGTTTGTCCTAGTTAATACCACTAAGAAGATCAGCTCAGACTTTCGCCTGGTTGCATTCAACTCACTCCAGTGCTTTATAAGGGAAGTTTGCAATTCTTCAAAACACTCAAGTCCCAACTTTAATTCACACAGAATCACACATTTACTGCGTAGCTAGACCTCTGGTTAGTTTTTTTAAGCTGGTTATTATTATCACTTTCTACTATCTAAATTCACATCAAATGGATCTACCAAATTGTAGCTCTCCTGCTATGTGAGAAAAAGTAGTTTCTGTACAATTAAAGTTAGCTGGTTAAGATTCAAGAACAGGCAGCAACAACTATGGGGTTTTTTCCTCCTAATTGCATATACTATGACCTACAAGAAATATTTTCTGCTTAAAAGTAATACTTAAATGGAGATCTATGGCTGAACATTATCACAAGGATTGCACTTACTTGACAGTCTGCTATTAGCCAACTCCATTATCGCTATTTGCAGTTTTTAAATGTACAGATTCAGAAGTAACTGTACAAAGCCTCCATTACAAGTGGATTTATGGAAAGCCACAGCAATAATCATCCTCATTAAGCATATCTTCCCACAGCCCTGCATTATGTGGACACAAAGAAGAAAACATTTCTTCTCTGTTACCCACAAGCTTAGATCTTTCTCCTTATAATCACAAGCTTTGACTGTCTTCTCTGCTTTCACCAATGACAGTTATCTCACATTCCTAAAGCAGGACAATTAAAAAAAAAAAAAAAACCAACCTGCATACTTCTTCATCCGCAACCAAACACAGACAACATAGGACAGTTTATACTTTGATTTTCCAAAAATTTGTATTTTCACTGGCAACATGCATGAAAATAAAATGCTGTCTGTGGCTTCTACTATTTTACTAATAGCCCCAACCAGTATTTATCCAAGGTATATTACGGACATGCACAGGCAGAGAAAAGAGCAGATGACAGAATTTATAACTAAGGTGAATTATAAAAATCTCCTGAGCTTTAGTGATGCATTAACTCTCTGGCCATAGGCTCTTTTAACCCCTTCACACGTATGGTCATGCTGCATCCTATTTCAACAAGCAGGATGCATGCCAGTGAGGTAGGCTAAGAAACTCACACATTAAGATGGTCAGTTAAAGGCAGAAACTGAGAACTTAAATAATCCAACACTGACACTCAGCTCACATTTATATCACAAACTGGCCATTTAGCCATGCAGATTTTACTTCTTGCTTTCAAAGTTCAGACTGCTGATCATGCACTTCAACGTACGGTTATCTATTACTCCTATGTCCTCAGCCCAACAGCAAACCACCATGGCAGAAATAATAAAATTAGGATTAAAGTACACTTGCTCCCTCCATAAAACCATTCTTGTTAGCCACACATTTTCTGCATTCATAAGGAGTGCAGTGGACTTCACTTAAAAAGCTGTTTTCAAAGCCACACTGGCAGGTGTAGAACAATCACCCAGTAAACAGACACAAAGAGAAGTCATTTACAGCACAAGACCCTAGGAATCTCAATTAAATCTGTCATTTCTCTAACATTCACCTTGAAAAATTAACAAAGGCGATTATACAAGCAGAATAAGGAAACTCTATTTGCTCACTGTCCCTGCTGAAGTTAGCTTCCATGAGAGAACTCTAAACCAGCAAATACTCAACATAACTTATGTCTGAAGCTTTGATTATCCAGTTATCTTCAGACTACAGCACTTCCTATAGCTCAATTCTACACTTGACAGAGAAAATATTTTATTTGATACTGACAACACAGCTTCATTTGGTTACATCTGAAATAAAACACAAAACTCCGAACCGCTCTGTAACAGCTGCCCCAGTCAGTCTCCTGGAAACAGAGCACATCTTTTCCACACACGAGGTCTTCGAGAACAGATCGTTGTTTAACAGCGCGGAAATACTTTCTTTCATTACGTTTAATTTACGCCAGGTATTCGAACTGCTTGAAGTTAGGTCTTAGAACAGTTTCTAGGTGCCAAAACCACCGTGAAGGCAAACAACCCGCTTGCAGCGCTCGCCTTCAACCTCGCCTCGGAGNGGGGAGGGCTGCAGCCGCGCTCCTACTAAAGGGCGCGAGGGAAGGGGGTGACCTTCCCCGCCCCGGTTTTGGGAGCCGGCACCCCGGGCGTTGCGGAGGAGCCGAGTTCCCTGCCCGCTCCCGCCGGGGGCCCTTTGTTCTCACCACCCAGGACGCCGCCGCCCGGCGGCCCCACGCTCTCCCAGGCGGCGGCTCACGCCACTGCGGGGGGTGAAGGCGCGATCTGCCGCCC